>JAXHKQ010000598.1:0-11082 GCA_038407185.1 Chalaropsis ovoidea
TTCTTCATCTCTTCTTCATCTTCGGATCTTCCACGTTATAGATGTTACATTCTCTTCTACTGCCATATTCCACCTCTTTTCTTTCCAAATTCTTTTAATCTTTGTATACTATCTTATTTTTTCTGCGTCTTATTGCCTTGCCGCTAGTTTCACATATTTGCTTGCCCTGCTTGTTCGTCCGTGTCATATCTCTATTCTTTTTCTTGTCTCTCTCGCGTCATGCAGCAACCATTAGAGCTGTACAGCCCCAAAGGCCATAAGCGGCATGACATGTACACAACAATCTCACATAGGATCACTTCCTCACAACCGCCCAGACCGGCTTTCTTTTCCGGAATTTGCTGAAGATTAACAAAGAAGAAGAAAAAAAAGGAAAGAAAAAAGGGTGACGACAGGTAAAGAACAAAAGAAAGAAAACAAGTCAAGACAAGAAAAAAGGGGGGCCCCAAGAGAAAAACAGAGCTCAGGGCATAACTAATAAACCAAAAAAAAAACAAAAGAAAAAAGACTCAGAGGCCACGGAGGGAACCATGACCAAGAAGAGTCTGCTCTGCCCGTAAGGTTGCCGGCGAGCCAAGCGACCGGCCCGGCAGCCAACAACAACAGCAACAAGGCAGAACAGAAGAAAAGGGACGGGACGGATAACATAAACCCTCCAACGCAATGAATAGAAAGACAAGGGACAAAGGGAAAAAAAAGAACAGTAGAGAATAACAAGGTAAAACCCAAAGAAAAACCCAGCAGATAAACAAAAGAACATGGAAAAAAACAAAGTACCAAAAGTCATTCGTGCGCGTGTCAAGTCCCTCACTGGGGAGAGGAGGGGTCAAAACCACGGCGTACGTCGTCCGTTTGGCCATGTCGTTGGCACAACCTCGCCGCCCAGCCGTGTCTCCTCAAGACGAGGCAGGCTCCTGATGCAGGAAACAGAAGTAATGATATTGGTCCACTGACAAGAAGACGAATGAAAGAAATAGAACGCCTCGCAGCAATATAGCAAGCTCGGGCTCCCCTCCCCTTTCCCGCAAGAAAAGAATTCGGGTACTCAAGCAGCCCATCCAGCTTACCTCTAGAAGAAGAAGTAGGCAAGCAAAAAGCTAAGCATGCACAAAATGGCAACAATCTTGACAGGGACTCCTTCAGTCACATTGCGATGGGGCGCAGCGAGGGTTGACGAAGTTCTCTCGGGGGTATCAACGGGGGACTCGACCGTAACTACGGGGATAGGCACGGGAGCGGCAGCGGAGATAGGAGCGGGCTTCTCGCTAAGGCTGGGCTCCTGGGTCTTTCGTTGTCTCAGGCCGGAAACTTCATCGGCGACCGGCGTCTCCTTGACGGAGCGAGGAGCGGGCGAAGAGGTGACTGAGTCAATGATGGAGGGCTCATCGGCAATCGGCTCGGGCTTTGCTTGGGGAGTTTGGGTCTGGATAGTCGTCTGGGTGTCCTTGGGCGATGAGAATAGCATCGGAGTGGCGACGTTGGGCGAGCTGACGTTGGCTGACTGCTGTTCACGCTTAGGAGTAGCAAGCGCGGGCTTTTCACCTGGGAAGCCACGCGACCATGTGACGCGAATTTTCTTTTCCCGCAACTGAGTCTTATCAGTGGTTTCAAGCTGGAGAGGCAGAGTGGCAGCGTTAGCGCGGGGTATTTGGCCAGAGGACTGAGACGACACGGGTATTTATGCGGGCAGCCGGCGACACGCAAGCGTGAAAAGTGAGGTGCTTGGAATGGGCATGGGAAACTTACAACGGCAGCAACACTGGCGTACTCGTTCTCGCCATTGATGATGGCAGATTGCACGAGGAACTTGTCACGGCATTTGGCGTCCAGGGGGGGTTCGGACTTCATGGCCTGGAGGACAACTGGATGGCACAGCAAAGGATTAGTAACTGGCGTTGCATGCGCATGTGACGGCATATTTCCAAAGGTATTCGGGTGACATGGCGCTTGTGGATTTAGAAAGGATTACCGGTGACATCAACATCCTGACCAGGTTCAATACGACCTGAGTTTGGCCGCACACAGTATCTGATGGAGGTTCGTTAGAATATGGGGGAGGCAATGGGACGGAATGGTTGGCAGCTGAGTCGAGTCGGATGGGGTCAGGCTGGATAGGCCATTGCGTGGTAAGTAGGCGGACGTACTGCTTGGGGGCTGTGGTTTTGACCTAAACATTCATTGCAGGTTAGCTAGCTAGCTACGTGGTGATTTGAGGAGATCAGGTTTCAGGGACACGGGGGGAAGGAAAGCTTGCTCACCTTGAAGGCAATAGGGCTCGTGCTGGTGTTTTTGAGGTTCAGAAGTTCGTGGACCTCGGAAGTGAACGGCCCTGCCAGCAAGAGAAAAAAAAAGAGGAGATGATTAGCGATGAACCGGTGGGACAGGACACAGCACAGAAAGGCAGAGCATGGCATGGCATGGCATGGCACGACAAACAACGGCGAGGCGAGTGTGTGGTTGGCAGATGTGCGGGTGAGTTGGGTGGCCCAACGTTGGTGGCCCCCTCTCATCCGGTTTGCGACACAGGCGGCGGATATGGGGGATGAAAGCGACGCAAATTTTGCCTCGGGAGAAACATACGATGGAAGGTCAGCTCGGTAGGCTCGATTTCGACGGACATGGTGATGGCGATGATGGATGTGCGTGTGTTTGCGTGTGTGTGTGTGGGCGCCAGTCTTGCGATGTGGGCTGCAAGATGGGGGAAGTTGTGTGCTCGCAAGCGGGTGTCGTGACGAGTTGGCGGGTTGTGGAAAAGGGAAGAATGGAGTTGGCGGAAAAGAAAAAAAAGCAAGCAATAAAAGGCGGCGGCTGTTGATGGACGAACAAAGCAAAGAGGCCAACGATGGCTTGCGCACAATAGACCAGGCAGGCGAGGCAAGGCAGGCAGGCCGGAGACAGAAGAGAAGAAGAATGCAGCACAAAGAAAATAGAGCGAGAGCCTCACGAAAGGAGAAGCAACAAGGCGGACAGAAAAAAAAAAAAAAGAAAAAAGAATGTTGAAACGCAGATACACGTGCAATTAATTAAAGCTTTGGGCGGCGGCCAGCAAGATTTAATGGGGTGCAGGAAGATAAATGTGTCGACTTCAACGGCTTGTTTTGCGAACATGGAAGCAAAGCATGACAACAAGCTTGCTCGATGCATTAATTAATAGGGCGCCCAAAAAAAGAAACAGGCCACTGGAACTGGCCCTGCTAGGGAGAGAGTGGGTGGGCGGTACGTTGGTACATGGGCACAAAAACAGCAGCCGGCCAGTAGCCAGCTAGTAGCCAGCAGCCAGCAGCCAGTAGCTAGCAGCCAGCATTAGCACCAGCTGTGAGCGGGCCCGGGCTTTCTCTTCTCTCTTCCAGGCTTAAATGGCGCGTTGATTGGTCCGCTAGCTAGGAAACAGTGGGGTGCAAGCTGTCTTCTTTGCAGGCTTCTAGCTTCTAGCAGCAGGCTCTGGCTCTGGCTCTGGCTTTGGGCATGGACGCTCTGTAGACCTTTCCTTTGCTTTGAAGCTCAACAGAAGCAAGACAAGTGCCACACCACGGCACGCCATCTTGATCGAGATCGACATTACATATTTGAATGTCTCTATGACACAGCCTGTGAAGCATATTTTTGCGTTAGTCTGAAGCGTATTTTTCCTTTAGTCTGAAGCGTATCTTCGCTTTAGTCCTGGAGCTACACTCGCCCACCCAACCAAGATCACCATTCTGCTCTACCATCGCCTGTCTTGCCTTGACATTATCATGCTTGGATGTATACATATGTACTGTGACGTGTCTGTCAAGCACACCTCTACATGACATGTCACCTTTGACTTCGCCGTGGAGCCCCTCTGTTGATAAGCCTGTGTGGGACGGGTTTATGGTTTACATGCCAAAACGAACCCGCTGCCACAAAGAAACACATGTGCATTTTTACTTGCATTTTTGACTGCAGGCTTTTCTCAGCTGCAGCACACACAAGGGCCTTCTTGGCTCGACTCATACTCTGCCTGTTTGTGGTGTTGCTCCTCATGCACATAATGCTTCTAGCCTTCCAGCCTGACCGGCTGCTGATGCAGACTTCTGTTTGCAATGACTTGGTGGATGGTGGCTGCTGGCTGCTGGCTGCTGACAAAGCCCCAAGCTCGCAAATGTAGATAAACAGCCACACAATGTGGTTACTGCACACACCCGTACATTCAACTGCCTGTAGCTCTTTTATTTGGTCTTTATTGTGGCTTCCCCCAAAGCCAGACGTCACAGTAATGTCCGGCCAATCGGCTTAGGTACATGGCGCGCGGTCTGTACTGTACCTCTACTTCTAGACGCCATTCCATGTATCAAGATGATGCAGACCCTTAAACCAGCTTTGCCCCGCAAAATACAAACGGCCGTTGAGTGGGTCCATGGACTTTCCCGAAAGCTACATACTTACTTATGTACACTTGCGTCTGGATCCATGTACACATGTACTTGTACTTGTTGCTTGCTCAGCTTTCTGCCTGGTCCGTCTTCAAACGCTGTCAACTTCACGACACATCCACATCCATATCTCCACCAAAACCGCCCTGCCTTTATTCATCGCCCCAACAGAGTTTGTCTGTCATCTCTCTACACTTCCTCCATCTTTGTACACCGCCCAACAATTTGTACATTTCCTTTTTCAACATGGTGCAATCCGACTTGCAGGTCCTTCTGGACATGGGGTTCAACAAGGAGCGGGCTGAAATCGCTGTGAAGAAATCCGGAGGCCGTATGTTGCACCTGTACCCAAACGCCCACAGAATCGTTGCGTTTCAACCTCTGTTAATCGCCGCGTTAGCACACGTTGGAGCGCACTTTTTCTCTTTTCGCTTCTGCTCGTTGCCACGATGCTAACAACACAACAGTTCAGGGAGCCCTGCAATGGCTAGAAGACAACCAGGACAAGTCTCTTGAAGACATCCAGAAGGAGGCTGCCGATCAGGCTGAGAATGAGGACGCCGAGGGCCAGCCCGGCAGTGGCGGCGACGGCGACTCTGCCAACTCTCTTGTTTGCAATGACTGTGGAAAGCTGTTCAAAAACGCCGATCTGGCAACATTCCATGCCACCAAATCGTAAGCAGCCTGGTCTTTCTGCCCTGACCTGATTCCGACTACTCCAGGCCCCCCATACTCACAATTCATGACAGCGGCCATACCGACTTTTCAGAGTCAACTGAAGCCATCAAGCCTCTCACCGAAGAAGAGAAGCAGGCTAGACTGCAGGAACTGCGAGAGAAGCTCCAGGCTAAGCGGGCCGTGCAAGCCGTGGGCGAGCAAGAAGCTCAACGACAGAATGAGGTATGTCCACTTGAACGATGCCCTCCCCCATACACCTTAACCCGCATAGCTCGCCAATGCTGACAATTCACAATCGCCGTAGAAAATTCGCATGAAGGCGACCAAAGAAACCCAAGATGCCAAGGAGAAGCTGCAGCGCGAGGAGCAGATGCGCGAAGTTGCCAAGAAGCGCCAGGAAAAGGAAGCCGACAAGCAAGCTCTTGCCCGCGCCCGCGCCAAAATCGAGGCTAACAAGGAGGCCCGCCGCCTGAAAGAGGCCGCTGCCAAGGCCGCTCGCGAAGGGCGCGCCGTCGAGATCCCCGCCGAAGCCGCGGCGCCTGCCGCTGCGCCTGCCTCCTCCTCTGCCTCCTCTGCCCCCAAGCCCGCCCACAGCGAGGCCCGCCTGAGACTACAAACACCCAGCGGCAACATCATGAAGACCGTGCCGGCCGAGACCACCCTGTCCGAGCTGGCTGGCATTATCGCCAGTGAGAACGGCTTCCAAGTGACCAGCTTCTCGACCACCTTCCCGCGCAAGACCTTTGAGGGCGCGGCTGACTTCAGCAAGACCCTGAAGGACGTGGGCTTCGTGCCGAGTGCTGCGGTTGTTGTAAAATGAGAAGCCGGTAGATAGATAGACTGCGTTGTTCTTTCGTTTTTCTCACATGGAATCTGTGCGACTTAATATGGCATTTTGTTATTAACCCCAACCCTGCCTGACCGAGATTCTTCTCTCGCTTGGTCAAGAGCAATGTACTACCTCCATCTCCCTCATGTCACATGCATGTGAATAGCAACGTCACAAGGCTATTGTCGTCATGATGGATCATCAGGGCTATTCTACGGCGACGCACATACATCCAAGGGATCATGACATGGTTTGTACATCTTTTTTTGTCCGTTAAATTCTTTTTTGTTCATTGGCATTTTTTTTTCATTGAAAATTCCGACCTCCAATGCCGAGAGCAATCCATCCATCATAATTTACCCTATGAGAACAGCCACTCCTTTCTGGCAGTGACTTAAACCATCTGCCCTGATCGAACGAATTCTGTGTAACGCCCCAGAGCCACACAAGTGAAGTAAACCCGGAAAGAAGAAAAGAAACATCGTAAAGCGGAGCATTTAGTCGAACAGACCGAAGCCCATGTCGTCGTCGGACTCCTCCTTCTCTGTAGTCATGAGTCAGTAAAAAGTTCCTGCAAGATAGGACAAGAACAGGGTGGCGGGGTCGGCAACACAGAGAATCTGTAGAGCCGCTCGCATCCAGCCTGTTCTTTAGTGGGGGGGAGTGGGGTTGCTTCTTACCCTCCTCCTTGGCCTCCTCAGGGGCATCCTCAGCGGCACCACCGGCGGCACCACCAGCAGCGGGGGCAGCGGCGGCACCGCCACCGGAGCCAACGTTGGTCAGCAGGTCCTTGACGTCCTTGCCCTCCAGAGCCTGTATAGCAGAAAGTTTGGTTAGTATTTACGTTGATCGAGTGGTTCTGGCCCGCAGCTATCTCTGCACAAGTGGTCTCTCGTGCTCTCTCTTTGAAATATGGTCGGCGGGGTTTCGTCTCGATTGGGTCATCGGGCGGGAGTTCAACGTCGAGTCAAGTCTTTGTCGTCGGTTCCGAGAGAGAGAGAGAGAGAGATAGAGAGTTGCGTAGAAACCACCTGGCATAGTCTTGAGGAGCAAGGCAGTGGGTTTATATGTACCTTGGCGAAAAGCTGGGCCCAGATGGGCTCAACATCAGCGACACCGGCAGCGGAGATCAGGGTCTGCAGCTTATCAGCCTGTACAACGAAGAAAACTACAGTCAGCTATTGTATTCGTTGGGAGGTTGCCGAGTGAATCTTGTGGGAGTATCGTCGTGTTTGTGGATGTGGGTGTGGAAATATGGCAAAAGTCGAATAGGTGGGATGTTCGGCGGTGATGAAGATGGTGCGCAGTGCCGACTTACAGTGATCTCGAGACCCTCATCGGCCAGGATCAGGGCGGCGTAAGACGAAGCCAGCTCAGCGGTAGACATTTTGAATGTGCGAAGGACTTTTGGGTATAGCTACACAAAATGAACAAGAATTTGATGATACTGAAGGAAATTCTTCAATTTGACGTAGAGTCCAATGTTCTGGCAATTGGAGGTTGCTGGCTAGGCCAATGGCGTTTGCGCTTCGCACTAAAAGGGCTCAGACCTAACATCATAATTTTGAGCGCACAGCAATGTGGGGCAACGCTCAAGTTGTGCGTTTTGGTCACGTGATCTGGCTATCACGTGGGGAAAGGCCGTGACGACTAAGAAGAAGAGGCGCTACAAGCCGACATACAAACGCTGTTGCATGCATAGCCGTGCGATTGAAAGCCACTTTATCGTAACTCCATCCTGTTTACCTGGACATGCAGTGATATCGAGCTTTCAAGGCGATATCATTTGAGCACGACTATCGTCGCCCATACGTTTCAACCCTTGGCCGTTATCATCACTTTCGTAACCCTTACCTGTGCCAGCTGCACGCCAGCTGTCAGGCTGTCTCGGTCAGCCGGGGCTCACCGATGACAAGCACTAGACCTAGATTAGAACATGTCCCAGATGACCCCGCCTTCAGATGCCGAAGTACCCAACTTGTGGTGACAGAGTCGGGTTTTTGATGGGAGTTCCGGAAACGCGGAGCATGGATTCAAATGAAATTCTAGAAGGCTCTCTAGATAATCCCCACCGGCAGGTCGTACATGGCGCAGTCACGAACAGCGATGGGAATGGAATGGCGAGCTTCGGTGAGTTTTATGCCGTCCATCAAGTGACCTTGGATAGATGTCGTCCAACCGTGTTCTCCACAATGGCCTGGTCTTATTGGTGCAAAGCACTTTGGGAGCAGTCCCACGTTAGGGTTGGCTGTAAAAGCGGCCTTGGCTGCGATGACGTTGGTCTCAAAGTAGACTTAGCTTCAATGACCGGAAGAAGCTATCTGAAGCAAAGCTCCTGGAAGGAATCCCCAACAACGACTTCTTTATCTTCACCTTGACACACATTACCAACGCACCAAAAACAACACCACCAAGTATTTTACTGTCCACCTCGTTAATATTCTGTTTTACCCTGCTGAAGTATCTTTGGCTGGCCTTGTTTTGTCCTGACTGCCCCTCCCCCTATCTCCGCAATTTATCGACACGCGATACTATCTCACCTTTGGATACCGCCTTTTTCTCTTTACTACTACGAGTAATTTTTGCGCTTGAATCGACTATACGATATGGATACCCCGTCTTGCCCTCAGCCGGCGGATAGCCAAGAGCAGAAGATCCTGACGCAGCTGGAAACTATTCGCGACAAGCTGATTCTCCTGAAGCGCGACCGTACCAACTACATTCGCAGCCAGGATGTGCTGCCGCTTTACGACGAGGTCATCGAGCAAGTGCGCCTGCTAAACGCTGCCCGTGTTGGAAAAGAGGCTTCATACGAAAACAGAGGTTCGTGGTTTGGTGGTTTCCCGCGGGCATGGCGCTGCTGCTATGCGGCTTGCGATCATGCTCAACGGGAAACACTTGCTGCAGGTGTACTGGTGAATCGCGACTAACTAACCTCGCATGTGTTTCATCAAGCAGTTGACCGCGTTCTCGAGAGCTGCTTCCAGCTGATTTCCCTGTTCTTCATGACCATCGGCCGCAACTACGAAGCGCCAGCTGCCTATGCCCTGACATCCACCATCAAGCGCCTGGCAGACCACCTCACCGAGTCGACGCTGTTCTCGCAAAAGGACCTCGATAGCATCACGCACACTCTCGACAAGCTCACGCAATATATCGAGAATGGCCGCGACTCGCACGACCCCATCGTCCTTGACCTGCTGGTGAAGCGGGCTAGCCTGTGCAAGGAAATGCTCAAGAACCTCCAGGCGAAACAAGAGTGCCTCGGCGAACCTCTGCCGGCGATCCACGAGAAGCTCATTTCAATTCTGCGGTCAATATCGCTGGCCAACACGCGCAGCAAGGTATGTCATCCGTCATCGGAGCGGCTCTGGAGTAAGACAAAACTCGAGAGGCACAGCATGTTAATGGCAGTGTTTCAACCCCTTCTAGTTCTCCACCAGCGAAGTGCACAAACTCTCGCTCCAGCTCGCCGAGATCGACGCCATGCGAAAAGACGGCAACTTTCTTGCTCCCGATGGCTCGGTAGCTGAAGGCAGCGACACAATATCTCTCTTAATCTTCAAATGCATGAAGTGGGCGGAAATTGTTCAAGTAAAGTAAGCTCGCCTTTCTAGCGCTGGAAGGAAATCTGTGAAACGCCACTAACATGTGTCCTGTGCATGTTAGAAAGGGAGCTATTCCTGCAGCCTTCAAGCCCATGTACAACGACCTGGTTCGTGTGCGGTCGGAGCTTGACAAGATTTCCATGACACAGGCATGGTCGCTGAGAGAAACCGACCTCTACGATTTCCAGCGTCTTCTTGACAGATATGACGAGGCCAGAGTCGATGGCAACTGGCTGGATAGTGAGGGAAAGCCTGCAGAGCTCTATGTCCAGCGCGTACGTATTATCTAATCAGACGTGCATGTGCGGTGTGTGATGTGATGTCAGGGTCGGATTACTAACCACAAAGTGTTCAGACTCTTCTATACCTCGTGCGCCGGTGCTACGCCTATATTTACTCGCTGATGATCTCTTCGGAGCCGGTTTCTGAAGGTCTTTTGCCCGTCTACAACCAGCTGCAGACCCTGAAGCGGTGCCTTATCGAGGTGAAGAAGAATGGCGGAACCGGCAGCCCCCGCGAACTGTATCCCTACAGTATGAAGGTAAGTCAAGGCTGCTCCCCTTGTGAGTATAGCGTACCGTGGAGTGCAATGCCGCTAACCCGCCGCCCTCGCAGCTAAACTCCATTGACAACCAGCGCGTCGATGGAAAGTTTCTAGTTAATGGCGATATCCCCGAAGGACAGGGCAGTGTCAACGAGCTCCTGGCCGAGTGCTTCGACCTGGTGTACGAGCTGCGCATTGAGGCGCAGAATGTGGTAGACGAAAAGGCCGAGGCGGAAGAGGAGGCCCGCGAGACAGCGCGTGCAGAGCGAGAAGAGGAGGAGGAGAGAGAGGAGGAGGTCAAGCTTCGTGCGGAAAAGGCTGCGGCGGCACTGGAACAGGCCGAGCGGGAGGAAAAGTCGTAGGCTTGGTTGCATGAGTTACACCGACTAGGTTGGCTCTAGGAGCAGCTGCTGTATTCTTTATTATTCCGTTTGCTATGTTGAATATCATGCCATGTTCTCTTGAAGCTTTTATATACTATCACTTCTTACGGCTCACGGACGGCGCACTTGAACTATAGTAGAGAGTGTGTTAGTTTGGGAAGAATACGAAGATTGGAGGGGTTGGGTCAAGGTACAACAAGACTTACAGGCAAGATCTGAGCCTACACAAGAGCCACAGAGAGAAGAACGCAATTACGGCACGTCAGTATATTTCCTCAAGCGAACGACAGAGTCTCGTGCATATTGGCGTACCTTTTCAACATCCCACACGCCGCTGGAGGCATAAATGTCCTTGGCAAGGAACTCTCTAGCTTCTTCGACAGAAGCCGCAACGAGCACGACAGCGCTTCCGTTCATCTTGAGCGGCCCATCGGCTGCGGGAACCTCGTCGAGCGTAGCACCTGTGTGCACTTGGTCAGCAAACTGGCAAAACACAGCGGGCCGGAAGGGGACATGTAGCGGATTCAGTATTCGCGATATTCGCAGACTTCGCAGACCCCGCACGTAGGCTTTGGAAGGCCACGAGGAGCCTCTGTACGTACCGCCGACTTTGATGACGCCGGTGGCAACCTGCGACTGGAGGTTG
>JAXHKQ010000599.1:0-11050 GCA_038407185.1 Chalaropsis ovoidea
ACGTACTTACCGGCGCGGCTTGCACTGGTGGCAAGAGGGATGCGGGGAGCTGAAGATGAACGATGCTAAACTAGTCTCGAAGCATCTGAATGGGTGGCCAACTGTCGCATAAGCTTTCCGCTGCAGCGTCAAGCTCCAATTCAAACGCAAACGTCCACCGTCCAGGCCAGTCCTCTCACTCATCCTCGGCCCGTCAAAACACGATGTCGGTATTAGCGGAAATACTAAAGGGCCCCATCACGTTGAGCAAACAGGAGGACAAGACCGAGACCGGGCTCCTCCTTCTTCCCTCTGCCTCTTGCCTTCGCTCCCCTCTGCGCTCTTTATCTAGAGCCTCTGTAAACAGAGCAGACTTCCATCTCAACTAACTCTCACCTGACATGTCCCCTCCTGCTGCCTCCCTCGCCCATTTCTTTTTGCCCTTTCTCTCTCTCTCTCTTTTTTTCTTTCTTTTTCTTTCTTGTTCTCGCGCTAAATAAGCTCCCATCCTTACATCATATGTCACTAAATCTTCAACATAACGTGGACTTAACAGCCTATCGCCATTTGCATTTGGCCCAGGCCGCAAGCAGAAGTCCTTTGGCCTCTTTTTCTTTTTTTCCTTTTTTTGCGTGTCTTGTTCGTTTTTCTGTAGCCTCGGGCCGAGTCTATTGTCTGGTCTTGTTTTCTTTTCTTCAGGCTTGTTGGCGAATTCGAAGCCTAGTTTGTTTCGCCTCTGGTCTTGTTTTTTTTTCCTGTTTTTTTGTTGTTTTATGCTTTAATGGTCTCCCCTGTCTTGCTTCATGTTCTGTACTGTAAGTGTTGTAGTATTAGTCGTTCAGCCCAAGTACAGCCCGCCTCCCTTCCTCCCATTCACTGGTATCTCCCCCCTCCCCCTACTCACTGACATCTCCCTCCCCCCCGCCTCAGGACATCCATTCATTGTCCTCGATTTCTTACACGGCTGAAAGCCCGTCATCCGAGCCTCCTCGCCCCCCCTTGGATCTTGGGTCTTGTGCGCTTTCCTTCCATCAGCACTAAGCGCGGAAACAGACCTTTTGTCCGTGCTGCTGTCGTCTGCCTGAAGACGCGAATAAGAACAAGAACAAGAACATGGACAAGAACATAGACAACAAGGACGGCGAAGAAAGGAGAAAGGGGTGGCAAGGAGGCCCTTTTGGTAGACTCCTAGCAGGATAATACCCGTAAAAGAAAACAAGAAAAAAAAAAGAGGGCAAAGGCCCTTGATCCGGCCGAATCAGCTAGCCTAGCTTCTATGTCTGCTGTTATTCCCACCCAGTCCAACCCAGCTCAGACTAGCCCAGCGCCTGTTTCTCACTCGCTGACTTGTTCTCTTTCGGCCGTCTTTCTTCTTCTCTCTATTCCAATCCGGCCTTGGCCTCTGTCTCTTGGCCTCTAGGCCTCTAGGCCTCTCTACTCTACACCTTAGCCTGTTTGGGTGCTAGTCTCTTACTTGTGCTTTGTGCTTTTGTCTGTTCTTAAATTCCAAATGGCCCATTCTTGAACCTAACCTTCGACTTTGTTGCAATTGGAAAGCAGGACAATGCATTCGGGGCCACGGAGAAAAGAAGGCGAGAAAAGACATAACCGGACCCTGTGATTAAAGGGAAGAAGGGGCAAAAATAGAAAAGGGAAAAAGCAAGAGAAATAGGAAACAGGAAAAGGAAAACAGTGGCATTCCAGTTGCTTTGCTTTGCCTTGCTCTCCGCTCCAAAAGTACGTCTCGTTCCGTCGTCGAGGTCGGGTCATCTTTATCAACTGACGTTGTGATACTTTCCGTAGGGTTAGGGCTTTGCGTTTAGATTATCCACTTCTTGTACGCCTGTAACCCTTGACGGGACCCAGTTTTTATCCTCTTTTTTGCGCTCAACTTTTTTTTTGCAGTTGCCTTGTCTTTTTGGTTGTTTGCATGGAAAGTGGAAAGTATCACAGACAATATGCAGGCCGGGTGGAAGGGGTGTCAATCCTGTTTGTCCCTATTTTTTTTTTTTTCCTTCACTCTGTTTGACTCTCCTTGTGCACTGTTTCTTTTTTTTTCAATTTCTTTTTTCACTTTTCCTTTTCACCCTTGCTTTGTCCTACCTGACAAAGAACTCCTCGTTTGTTCTGGGCCTGCGTTTGGGCCTCTTTTTTTTTCCTCTTCTTGTCTTTTGCAGTTTCCACTTGAGACGGTTTAGGTTTGTTTGATATACAGCCAAACGATCTGAGTCAGCATCATGAATAGAGCAGGTACTTGAGTACAAGTATAGGTACATGTGGCCAGGTACCTTCTTGTACACAATATGTACATGCTCACACATGTTCACACATTCACACATGTTCACACATTCACACATGTTCACAGACAGGAGGCTGCTTACTCTACATGTGCATGTGTGTGCAAGTCAGCGGTGCCCGGTGTCGATTTCGCGACTTAGGGCCCTCCCCCCAAATTTAGCGCCCTATTCTTCTCGGCTTCACCGGGCTTGATGCCCATTCCGAGCCTGTAAGAAAGCTAAAAGACAATGTGTTTCAGGGCGAACAGGACAGACAGACAGACAGAAGCAAAGCGCAGCAATACCAGGGCCAGAGGAAGAGCAAAAAAACGGCGAGCCCAAGAAGAAAGGCAGAGGAACAAGTAGCTGTGGAGAGGGAACAAAGACTTGCTTGGCTGACTATACGAGAAGAGGAAGACTATGACACTATGGCACGGTGGCACGCGCAATGGCACGATGGCACGATGGCTCCCATGGGAGTCCTTAGTACACGACTTATAGCGTCTACAGGGCCTATAGCACCACAGTCCAGCCTATAGAACTGCCAGGTACCAAGGAGAAGGGGGGGGCTCCCTCCAGATATGCCATTCTTTGGTTCTCCTCCCTTCTATGGCCTTCTCCCAGGCCTCTCGTCCCATTTCCAGGCATAGGATGATTCACATCAGCTGGCTTTGCTTGTATAGAACTCTGAGCTAGAACCGGAGGACTTGTTTAGGCTCGGCGAGGGGGGCTTCTATGACGACAGCTTTTGTTTTATTTTTCTTCATTTTTCTCGTCTCTCAGCTTTCTGGTCTTCCTTTCCTTCTTTTTCTTATTATCTTCTGTCCTGTGCTATAAAAAAAAGAACATCAAGCCTCAGCTTAGCCCATCCTCCTGAGCAAAGACCGCATTGCGCGCGTTAACACCAGGCCAAGGCACAAACAAGAACAACAAAGAACATTAATAACAAGAGAAGAAAGAAATAATGAACAACAAGAATAATAACAACAAAGGAGAGAAAGGAAAAGAAAGAAAGAAAAAAAAAGTCCCGACGAAGATCAGGATCATCTAGACAAATTTTGACACGTGGTGGAAACCAAAGATGTACCGAGTACATCACATCCTATGTCGTGAACTAGCCTCAGGAGATCACCAGCAGACAAAAAAAAGGACAGCTTAATTTTTGAATTTGTTTCTACGCGTTGTAACTCCTGAAAGAAATAAACAAGAAATCCCCCGTGTTCCACCCCCTCCGCGATTGCGTGCTGCCCCTTCTTGTGTGCGTGTTGTATATGACGTGTGTGAATATCAACCAAGTCACAGGTCACGCACGAAAAAAAAAAAAAAGAGAAAAAAATAGGAAACAAAGCCATCGTCATAGCCGGCGTGCGAACAAGCATGAAAAAAGAAAGACCCGGATTTAAAAAAAGAGAGAGAGAGAAATAAAAGAAATAAAAGTAACACCCGCTTGTTGCTGTTGCTCAGGCAAGATAGCCGGCTGCCGTCTCCTTGGACAGAATTTGTGCACTGCGCCTCGCGTCCAGGAACAGATCCTCACACTCGGACACGTCCTGGACATCAATTTGAGCGCGCCCATTGGCCTTGGCGATGATGCTAGTAAGGATGGTGTTAGTACCCAACCAACAGACAATAGAGGAGGACTTCAAGGGGGGAGGGTGAGGGCGAGGACGAGGGGAAGGGGGAGAGTGAGCAAGAGAGTCAGCAAGACGAGAAGGGAACCAATCGCCTTCTCTTCTTGGCCAGTCACAGTCACAGGTCAACAGCTGAGCCCAGACTCGAGAAGAGCAAGATAGAGGCCCATCCATCCAGGGGCAGCACGCAAATAACTTGGGCAAACTCGACCAACAAGGATGATGCCGACTGGGACGTATGGACCAAGCGTCTTCTTAGGCAGGACAGGAGAAAGGAGTTGAAAGAAGGATGGGAAGAACAGAACAAGAACAAGGCAGGCAAAGAAAAAAAAAACAGAGCCACATACCTGGCAGGCGTCAACAGCTGCAGACAGTACCGCAGCGAAATGCGCACGCCGTGGTCGGCAATCTTGTCCACGGCCGCGTCCGTGACGGCCACGCCCTCCGTCGACAGCCGGATCTTGACAATCTGCTTGATCTCGTCGGCCTTGTACGGCGTCGTCGGCACAATCAGCAGGCGCGTCAGGAAATCCGGCGGGACGCCGTGGGCTGCCGAGATGTCGTCGGCGCCGCGGATCTTGGCCACGCCGCGGTTGGATGCTAGAACCACTATGGGCGCAATGGGCGACTCGAGCGCGCGGTTGAGGTAGGTGAAGCACTCAATGTCGAGCATGTGTGCCTAGGAGACAAAAGGGAGTCGTGTCAGTAAATGTAGATGCTCAGCAAGGAAATCCACCGGCTGAAAAACCACCGCTTGCAACCGCACATCGTCTGCTCTTCTTACCTCGTCAATGAACAGCACACCCGGCACGAGCTCGGCCACACCCTGGTCAATGTACTTGCTGACGACCTTGTTGATCTCCGCCCGGAGCTTGTCTGTGATCTCGGTCATCTTGGGCTTCATGAGCTGGCCCATCATGCTCATGATGTCCTGGCCGCCCTGGGGCCGGGCATTGGCCACGTCCAAGTCGTGCAGCGTCACGTCCTGTACAATCTCCTTCTTCTTGTGGACTTCACCCTTGGGAATTGGCACGTACTCCTCGGCCTCCAGGTCGAACTCAGTGGCGTAGGCATCTGATCTCCCCACACGCTTGCAAGCGCCAGTGTTAGCCTCAATGTAGATGACATCGCCAACCGTCACGCGCTCCTTCTGGATGGCCTCGTATATGCTGGGGTCCAGACGCAGCTTCTTCTGGCCCTTTGCGCTCTTCAGGCCAATGAGCAGCGTACTGATGGTCTTTCCGTAGCCGCCCAGCGGGTTCTCGGCCTCTTCGGGCGTCAGTTCCGTCACCTCGCCCTCGTACACCTCCTTGGTCTCGCGGACCTTGAGGCCAATCGCGCGGCGGAAGTTCTCCATCAGCATCTCCGTCTTCTTGACCTCTGTTGAGTAGATTTCACTGCCAACAATGGGGCAGAAGGGGATCTTGGTGCCGAGTTCCTGGCTGATGGCCAGCGCCAGGGCCGTCTTGCCCGTGCCGGGGCCGCCAGCCAGCAGGACGCCGCGGCCAGCCATTTTGTGGGATTTTATAAGGTCGACGACGATACCGCAGGCCTATGGTGTAAGATGCAGCGCAGGTTAGTGATTGTGTGGCGGCGCAAGGGGGGAATGGGGTCCCGTACCTCTCTGGCAGTCTCTTGGCCAACAAAGCCAGACTGGTGCTTTTCTGCCGTGCCATCGGCCTTCAGGCCAAGGCCCTTGATGTGCGTGTGAGCAGCGGTGCGATTGTCCCGCTTGTTGCCCTTGACCTCGCTGATCTGAACCATTGCGACGGCAGTGTTGGTGATTTGCGACAGTGCGAAGTGTGAGGCGTGAGGCGTGAGAAGCTGTGTGCGGACAGGAAGAGACACAGTTGTATGGCGGTCAAGTATCAGGAGCCGAGTATTAAGACAGCTGTATTCCAGGCAATTAATCAATCGGATACCAAGGCAGTGTTGAGCTGCAAAAAAACGAGAATTGGTGGTCGGTGAAAGAAAAAAACGAAGCTTGCTGGTGAGCATCAAAAATTTGGAACCGCAACGCGCCTCGCATAGCAATTGTTCAGCCGCGTCTAGAGAATCCTACAAGGCTGAGCACGTGATCGCAGCTTCCCGGACCACCACCCGCAAGATGGCCTCTACACGTCACAATGAGCTCAACGGCCATGAAAAAAACCAAGAAATATCTTGTATGCACCCAACACCATCGCTCGAGTAGATCCAATAAAGCACAACGCTGAAAGAAAAAGAGAAAAAAAACCCACGTCCCAATGCCCTGGTGGCCGGGGTGGCGGCCCCCGCCAACCCCCCCCCCCCCTCCTGCCTCTACTTTTTGCGCACAAAGTCCTCCATATCGTCATCATCCGCCTCGCCCAGTTCCTCCTCGTCCATGTCAGTCTTGGGCTTGCCATTCGCCGCGCCGGCCGCCGACTTGGCAGCGCCTGCACCGGCGGCGCCGCCCTTCTTCGCGTCCTTGTCCTTGGAGTCGTTGCCAGCGTTCTTCATGATGGCATGTTCGCTGTCGTCAATGATCTTGCGCGCATTGTCAATCTCGCCCTTCTTCTCAAACACCTCCTGCACTTTGCCCAGGAACATGGGGTTCTTGCGGAACACAAACTCAAAGTCTTCAAACTTGACCTTCTGCCGCCCCGTGTAGTTGGCTGCGCGCGTCGCATCAAACGACAGACTCTGGATGAAGTCGGTGGCGATCTCGTCGAGCACGCGTATCGTCTCGGGCAGTGGGTTCTGCACGTCGCCGTGGGCATACAGAAGCTGCGTGACTGGTGGCCGCGGAAGAACACGGGGTTAGCTGGCTGGACGACTGGATCGGCAATGGCCGGGATCGCAAGTGTGTTGCTAAGAACTCACGCTCTGTGTTGCTAAACGTCATCTTGCCAACATTCTTGACCGCGCGCGCTCGGGGCTCCATGGTGGGCAGGCAGATGTGTCGCGTGACGATAATGCTCTTGGTGTAGTGGTGCGGTGCAGGTCTGCGACAGGAGGGGCTGCAAGGCGCCTCTTGACTGGCTCTTCGGCGTTATCCGGACCGCTGCTTTCGGGTAGCTGGAAGGTCCTTTGTGCTACTAGCAAAGTCGCGATAATGAGTGGAAATAGTCCAGCAAGGCTGCAAACGATGTCAATGTCGCAAACTGCGGAAGCTGTGACGTAGTTGTAAAGTTTCTCAGCCGGGTGCCCATGCGATGCGATTTACAGCACCAATATAACCCTATACAACCCTTGGCACTGTATATGTCACGTGACACTGTGCTTCGTGGCTCCAACGACGGGGCAGAGCTTCAGCTGCGGTGATCCACCAACACTGAGCTTGGCCCAGCCGGACAACAAGCTTGCGACAGCTTCAACTGCTCGGTTTATTTTCCCCCGTTGCGCCGCCTCGATCACTTCATCTGCCGATTTCCTGTGAATTTATTTCTGCACAATGGTACAGCCTTCTTCCCCACCTGCCCGCCTCAAGACTCGAGCCTTACGACGACGCAAAGCACGAAGCACGAGACGACCACGATGACCTTCACGAATACCAAGACACCATAATGCTGACCAGACACCTCTCTTGCAGACGGCGCTTTTCAATTTTCAGTCGCTGCTGCTGGTCATTCTGCTGTTGGTCTGCACCAGCACGTACATGCATGCCATCTTCACCACCTTCATGGACAGCCGGAAGAACGGGTGAGTGGCCGTGAAGCTCTGTGATATCACGGATGGAGCTCTTTTTTTATAAGCGTGTTCCTTGCCAGCAGACCGGATTGACTGACAAGGAGTCTCAAGCCTCATGAGCGTTTTCTGGAAGTGCGCGAGAATAGGAGAACGGCTGAGTCCGTACATAAGCATATGCTGTGTCTTTATGGCCGTAAGTTGTGGTATCTTCCGCCTCGATGTGTCCCGGGTGATTTTGCTAACGCGGCTGCGCTGTTTTGCAGATGTCCATCTTGGTCAACTAAGCGACCAATTCCGGTCGTCGTTTCGATGTTTTCTTCTTTCTCGCGATGTCTTGCTTCGGGGTCTTTTCGGGGACAGGCTTACACGCAAGCTTGACCGTGTCTACTGGGCACAGTAGAGGCGCTGTTCCTCTTCTCTACGGCGATACTACAAGATCGGGGCATGTTGTTTTTTTTCTTTTATGTGGGATACAGGAGATTTCGTGTTTATCCGGCATCTCCTTGGCCACTTGGCGTTTAGGCGAACCAGCGAATCTACCCATTGTTTACGACGAAGTTGATACCACACTCACAGGCGGGAGTCTGCATGCCTCTTCTCTCCTCTTCTGACACTCACCCATACACATACACTCAACAATTTTCGACCCCAGCGCTGATGCCAGGTCATCCCACAAAGTGCCATGTGCAGGCAGGTTCTGACACTCATCATGAAGCCATTTTCTGACTGAGGTGGACAGAAGAGCTAGCCAGAGGCTTGTCATACGTCGAGGCTGTAACCAGGCTGTGTTTTGCTAGGCAAGTGGAGGATGTTCCAAAGATCTATGCGGTCAGGCTTTTGTCATGTATCGTGTTTGGGATAGTGCTACACCGAATTCAGGAGCTGACACATCTAGGCCTCGCTGTGGGTGACACGGACGTCATGTTCATGCGTGTGTGGTATTTGCGTGGTTACACCAGAACTGGCCACCGAGTTGTTCTTATGGCGTGCCCAATATCTCTCTGGCCTGGCCGCGGTGTGTGAACATGTCTTTCATAGGCAGCTGTCATGGTACCGTGCTATATTGACAGAAGCTATAGCGGACCGAGTTGCTTACAGTCAACCTCGGTTTTCAGTGGCTTTGTGGTTATATCATGTTGTACGACATGTTGCACAAAAACAGCTTGATACATTATGCATTTCCTCTAGACCTGGACCGCTCAAATCTCACCATGCCCCTTTTCATGACAAGCAGCTCTGGAACCCCTTACATTTCGCTACAACAACAATGTCTTCTTGCGACGGAGTGACTCCCCTCCCAAGGTGCTGGTAACACAGCATCATCATCGCATGCACGGAGCCCGGATATATAAAAGTACATGCCAGCTCACTTCCCACGTGACCCTCAGACCAAGTTATCAGCCTCTACGGAAGTTGCCTTGTGGCGGATGGAAAGGCGTGCTGGAAATCCATGCTGGAAAGCCATGCTGAAAAGGCAATCCATTGCTGATACAACGCCACGTTTCTGAAACTCTTTGGTGGTTCTTGATAGGGAGAGAATTCACGGCCGGGCCGCCATCGGGTCTCAACGGTCTTGAGCATCAGTCTTTGTTGAGCTGGCTGGTCTCATGGAGATGTATGCGTGTGGTTATGCCGCTGTACTGTGCACATCCCAGTTGACGCTGTACCGTGCATATTCCAGTGCCCAACTGTATTGCATGTACACATCTCATGACCATTCCATACATGGCTTACTACTATTGCTTCACATTTAGGAGGGTAAGCAGTTTCAGTGAGCGTGATGTCTCGATGTATGTGTGTATCAAGGTGGCACACATGAACAATGCTGTCTGGTCAATTCAACCCCCAGTGGCTGAAAAAGACGACAGAGTCACAGAGGCTTAGAGCATCTCGCATCCAATGAACAGTCACAAATAATATTGACATGTCCCCAGCTCCCCTGTCTGTATGTGACGTGACAGCTGCAGCGGACAGTAGTAGTGAGGTACTGTAATGTGGTGCTATGGGTACACACCACCTCTCCGACTGGCGATTCAAGCTATGCATTCGAGCTTGCCTGTATAATGGGCCAATCCACGTTCAGGCCATGATGCCGAAGCAGGACGTATCGTCACGTCGTACAAGTTCCAAGCCAGGTCTCATGCAGCGACTTACACCGTAGTTGGGAGCCATAGAGCGGGGCCACGCTCTGCATATACACTGAGACGCCCATATGCAAGTTCCTCTGGCCTCAAATGCAAAGCCGGCCAGAGCATCCGGATTCCAGACAGCAGATGCCGGCATTAGCGGGGCACCCCAGGAGGGGAGGACAAGAATTACTTGGCTAGTCGAGGGCCATGGCTATCTTACACGCCGTTCTAGTGGCAAGGTCACATGTCAGGAAAGGGAGAGGGCGAGTCACGGCGGCGAGAACAGACTGGGACTTTGTTGTGGTTGAGTCTGTATTGCTTTACACGGCAAAAGTACGCAATACGCATGCATAGCCAGCCAGGCTGTGTCCTTGGCCCATTGCATAAACAATAGTCATGGACATGTATGTACATGTGTGTACACCGCATAGACAATGGGACCTCGGATTGAGAAATGGTGTTGCAGTAGCAGCCACCAAGTCCAGACCAGCCTGGGCAAGCTCATAGGCCCCCTGCCCTGAGTCTCGCCAGCATAAACTACACGATCAAGAGTACAATAGCACGATTGTTATACCCTCCTTACAAAGGAATTGTTACGATTGGTGCAGAGCGGAGACGGGGTTCTCGACAACGGCCCTCCTCCCTTAGGGTTAATAACAAAATGAGCGTCTTCCCATAGAGTCAGATTGATCGAGAGGGCCTGAGCTTAACGAGAACTACGGGCTTCCATCAAGTTGAGACCAGGGCGAGAATGGGGGCTTGCTGACCCGTTTCTTGGGCTCTGGCTATTCTAGTGTAAAGCTAAGACCGGCCGCTATCATTAGTTTGAGACGAGACTATAAGAACTCCGAGGCCAAAGGAATGAAAAAAAGAAAAGGAGCCCAAAGCTTGAGTGGAATTGACGGTCAGGCCAAAAAGCCCAAAAGTAATGAGTGATATAAGTAAGTACATACGACGCACGCTACCAAGCAGTAGACGCTACATGTGGGTGACTGCTAGTAGGTACGTACATGGCACTAGATGGGGACGTACATAGTACATGCATGTATATATTGTGACCTGCATTGCCACTAGTCCTCGTAGCCATTAGAAGCAAGTCGCAGTAAAGGGAGAACGAAGGAGGGGAAGGCCTAAGAATATCATGAGATTAAAGGTCGCACCCAGGTCACGAGTAGCCCAGGACCAGACATACATACATGAGTACATACATCGACCAGTTTAGTACATGATGACACTCAGACAACAAGCACAGGTGCATCGGAGAAAAGAAAAAAAGAGGCCTTAGTGCAGCATATGAGGCCTTGTCTTGTCCTTCTGTGCCTCGTTTCTCAGACTGGAGCTGAAGACTTTGGACTGGATTCCCTCGGGGGGGGGGGGGGGGGCA
>JAXHKQ010000600.1:0-11035 GCA_038407185.1 Chalaropsis ovoidea
AATCGGCGGCCATGCTTGCTAACCTAGCCACCTCTGCAGTCACCATTGTCAAGCGGTAAAAGGGCACATGCGTACGCGTCTGTGGACTTTTGATCTTGGTCATGTTCGTTATCTCTCTCTCTTTTTCCCGACATCCCCTCGCCGGGAAGACTGCCAAACGGCTTCACCAATGGCTCTGCTGGGCCTCCCCCCCGCTCTTTGACCAGAATCGACACCATTGCCGCACCCAGATACCCCCAGGCTGCCTCTGTCAACGACAACAACAACACCAGCAATGCCAATGGAAACCCCCAGTATCACCTCAGCATCCGTTCCAACCAGGCCCAACTACAACAGCAACAGTCGTACCATCACCCCCCGGACAGAGCCTTTGGTCAGCTGGCTCCAAGCCCCAATGTCCGCTCCGCATCCTACAGCCATCCCCGGAAAAAGAACAAGGGTCTATCCGTACATTTCCCTGATACTGCTGTAGCCGAGGTCATTGGTGACGGCGGTGATGAGTGCGACGACCCCCCAGCTGAAGTTTCTCGACGCAAAATGGCCCGCATTGCCGCTGGCCGCCCTGCCCCGGTGCCCGTCCCTGCTGCTAGTCTCCGAATGCAGGACGACCCCGACTTCCAGCCGCGAGCCCTGAAGCGCAACCAGACAGGCTTCAATACCATACCTGCCCCGCAACCCTCAGAACCATCTCCGCGACAAAGACAACTGGAGCCGTCCGTCCCCCAACACCCTCCGCCGCGCTACCTCGAATCCATTCGCGCGCCCGATCTCAACCGCCGCTCGTTTATTGATACGCAGCAAGCAGAGATGCGCATGGATGAAGGCCGCGCCTTGACCAAGGCCCGCTCCGTCACGCAAGACGAGGTTGTTGCTATGAGCCCCTCGCCTCCTAGCTCACATTACACCTCAGACGGCTCCGTTGTGCGCGAGGTTTCTCCCGAGCTGCCCAACACCTCCATCTACGACCATTACATAGATTCTCAAAAGCCCGCCGTTGCAGCAAACCCACCCCCGCCACCGCCGCATACCTCACGAGCCAAAGTCTCACCACCCGCCCCAACTGCACCCCAATCAACCTACAGTCCCGTGTCCTACACCACACGCTCGCCCTATGTAGCTGGCCAAGTGCCCAACAACCTCTCCCGGAACACTAGCACTGCCTCGCAGGATAGGCGCCACTCCGGGCACACCCACAACTCATACTCCCACGGCAGCTTCGATACATCCTCGCCCGCTCCTGCTGACTCCCGAGAGTTCACGGCCTTTGTATCCCGTACAAAACATCTTTTTGAGTTATTCCGTCTGCACGCCGAGACCGCTGGTCCGCTAAAGTACTGCGAACTGTCGGACCTTGCAAGAGCTGCTCTATGGTGGTTTCTGCGTGGAAGACAGGCACTGGAGGTTCTCATTCGTAATCGCCACAAGGCTGCAGCTCAAGACCAACTGCAGTACACAATGGAAAAGCAACAGGCCTATGCCAACCTGTCCAAGGCGTATTGGCTCTGTGAAGAGGCCATTCCCGAAGTCATGGGCCTGCGCAACTTGGCTCCCCATCCAGAGGTAGAAGAGGTCCGTATTACCTTGCGGTCTAGCCTTCGCAAACTGGCCATCTCCATGTCCAGAAATGACTTCATGCCTCCCGAGGAAGCCTTTCTCCCCCAGACCACCGACAAGTTCATTTGGGTTGATTACCCGCAAATCCCACAGGATGTTTTGCCCGTTCTTACGTCTTCTGCTACTACATCTCTTATGAGCAACGCGAGTAGACAACAAGCCCCAAAGGCACTGACCTTGGTTGAGTCTCTTCCTCTGGGAGACACCCCTGAATATTTCAACTTCAGCAGAGTCATTGTTGATGCTGTGCTGTCTGAACAAGGTAGCCGTGAATCACAGGGTCTCTCATTCCGATGCTTCCTGTCTACCATCCGACCCATTAACCAGCCCAACCTGACCTTTTTGGTTGTGAGCCAGAACGGCAACGTGCAACTGCGTATTCAGGGTACTAAGGGCGCTGGAACTAGATGGGAAGATGTACGATGGAAGCCTGAATCCAACACCATAGACGTGCGCCTTCCCCGCGGCTTCCAACTGGCTATTCGCTGTACCTCTCTCGACTTCCGCATGCTCTGGAACATGTACGAATACGGCATGAAAATGCATTCTCTGCTATATCCTAAGAAGGAGGAAAACATCGTCTTCAGAACGACGTTGCCCTCCTTCCAGTACTTTGACTCGGATCCGCAATCTCGGGCCTTCCCCAAGGAGGCCATTTCCGGCTGCGAGCTTTGTCTGCTGGAAAGCGTCTACAAGGAGGATGCAGCTACTGGGCCTCGCTACCACCATCGCGGATTCCGTCTGGCTATCATAACCGGACCCAAGACACGTACGCTGAGTGGTGTTAGCCATACATACCCCCCTAGCTTGCCGTTCCAGTTTGGCTTTCTTCGTGGCGAGAACGAGGCACCAGCCCTTCTGGTCAAGTTTGAAGGTAGCCGGTCGCGCGGCTCAATGGTCTTGTCGTTCAATGAAGAAAAAGAGCGTCTGCGCTTCCACTCGATTGTTGTTGGCTCTTCCCTCAACCAAGAAAAGATCTTCACCGAAGTTGCCATCAAGTCTTACAACATCTCACCTCGGCTTATGGACAAGATGGGGTTTGTTGGCCTTTCGAATTTGGCATGGAAGGGTGTACGTGTCATCAACGATGACTCTGGAGAAGACATTCCCACAACGGTGCTTGCCGACAAGCTGCGTATTCTGACGGACTTTATGAACGGGTCGGTTACTGATCGGGTGAATGTGACGCCTGGAGAACTACGCATCAGAATGGGAGTCTCGGACCCCAACCTATTTCAGATTCTGCGATTGCCACAGTCGGATATGACGATGGCTGTCGCGGAAGCACAGGTTGCCAAGGAGGTGCCAGGCGAGATGAAGCTGGCACTGGAAAAGATTGCTACGGGCCGCTCAGTACGCAGCTTCAACTTTGTCAACACACGCGACCTGCACAGCTTCATCTTTGCCCTGACAGGCTTCCGGGTGTTGTTCGACGGGGTGGCGGCATCGTTTGCCATTACGCGGCGACGCATGGTGGTGCCGGTGCACAAGAAATGGGAGGCCGGAGCCACGCGAATTGTTGTTGTCGAGCGCGACGGCGTGATACAGCTGCTGGTGTTCTTTGAGGCCTTCCACTACGGCCACTGCATGGGCCTAGTGCTCAAGCGGACGGACGAGTTCGAGGCGTTTGGCCGTGGCGGCAAGGCCGGCCTCAAGATTCTTGATGCCAAGTTTCCGCTGCCCCGCATACCCAAGGAGAAGGACCGTGAACGCATGGAGCTCGATGGAAGTGCAGACGAGATGGCGTTCTTGTGTCTGGACTTGCCGGAGATTCCGGGCGAGCACGATGACATTTCCATCATGTTTGATGCTGAGGATGGTAAGTTTTGAGTCAGACGTGAAGGGGGAAGGAAGCACGCAGGTGAAGTGAACACTTACTAACTCTTTTGCTCTCACTTTCTTAGAACGCACGCTGCTGTGTAGTGTCTTACCCGCATCCACAAAGGGTCTGAAGTAAATGATGAGGAACTGGGGAGGGGAGTGAGTTTGATAGGAGGGGGGGCGTTCATGAAGCGAGAAGAAGAGCCTCACCTCCAACTCATGCAGGCAGGCAGCTGTTGGCAAGGGGGGTCTTTTATCCTTGTGGGCCAAGGGCGTGTTTTCCTTTTTTTTTCTTTTTTTTTCTTGGCTGAACAGAAGAAATCCTATGTCTCGTCTTATGGCGGCTTTGTTGGAGATATTTGGATGTAATGCATGAAATGAGCGTTGGTTGGAGTTGGATACCTGGTTTTGTTTAGGCTTCTTTTATGTACTTGTTTGTTCTTTTGCGGTTCTCTTTTTATTTGATTATTTTCTCATTTGTATAGTTTCAACAGCGTCACGTTCTTTTCTTAAGAGAAGGCCTTTTCTCCGTCTCCATTTCTGGGCTGAGGCTTGTTGTTGACTCTGGCCGTCTTCTTACATCGGGGCATGTGACATCAGAGGAGGGGGAGAACATATGAGCCATGCCATGGCGGGGGAGGGGCGAACATGAATGCAGGGCAGGGTCTGTCTGTACATCTCATTTTTTTTCTACGGACGATCCGGCAAGGAGCGAGTCAGGCAGGGTGAGTGAGGAAAAAGACGAAGCTTGAGCCTATGCTTATTCTGAGCTTCTGTCTTTGCCATTTCACAGACACGTGCCTGGTCTGTCTTGTTCTGTTCGTTCTGTTGAGCTTGTTCGTTTCCGTTGTGTCCTTTTGGTCTTTGTTTCACGCATTGGCATTCTCTCCAACGGAATAAAAGAAGGGAAAGACTTAAATTTAAATATCTGCGTCGTGTTTGCATGTGGGTGATGTGTATACAAGGCTTCTTACATGTGTCGTCCTGGTGGTTCGGTTTCTCTAAAGGGGGTGGAGGTGACGAGGAGGGGCATCGGAGTTTGGGTTTCTCTTTTTTTGGGCCGCAATCGTGGGTGGCTTTTTGTTTATATTATTTCTTTTTTTCCCTTTTCTATTGGCAGACACACTTGATTCTTCTTCTTCTCTTCTTCTATCAGACTTGCATTACTCTCTGGCTTCTGTTGCAGCAGCCCTTCTTCTCCTAGCTTGCTCGTTTGCTCTCCACCTCGCCGAAGTGCGTATTAGTCAAAGCCTTCAGTACTCTTCTTTTTTGACGTATGTCTTCTGGTTAACAAGCCAACTTGTTTTGTCATTCTCCAAGCTTTGAGTTTGTCTCTTCAGCGTTGCCTGTGAGTCTACAGTACAGCAAAGACGACAAACAACAGAAAACGGAAGCTATGACGTTTTCATGTGCCTTTCTTTTTGACTGACTTGAGGGAACAGGGTACAGAACGGACCACAGACCACAGACCACAGAGACCACAGAGACCACAGAGACCACAGAGACCACAGAGACCACAGAGACGTACACACGTCCTTGTAGCCATCTGAACAACGACTTTGAAGCTCCACCAAGTGCCACCCCAAAGAGAAACAAAGGGCGACAAGAAAAGGGAAATCTCGAAAATCAGAAAACGTATCCACAAAGATGAGCATCTTCGGCACGCGGAGGCTGTCGTTGCTGGCGGGGAAGTCTCCAGGTAAGTCACGGACACTCTGACTCTCCGGCCGGTTGGTCCGGGATGTGTCGTTTACTCGGCAGGACTCGAGCAAGGGCAAAAGGAGTAGTTGCCTGGCCCCTCTCCAACTCGAGCTACCTGGTCGCCCGTTCACTAGGGGTTGTGCTTGCTTGCCTTGTTTGTCTGCGACTTGTGATGCGCTCTTTCCGTTCCTTCCTCTTCCATCTTCCACTTCATGCCTTCTGCAAGCGGGAGAAGGCTTGCTGCTTGTTGTTCGCTCCTTCCATTTGGGTCTTTGCCTTTTCATCATGTTCCACTCCTTCCTTCCCGTCGCGTCCCGGCTCTGTCTGTTTTCTTTCTTTCTTAATCAACCTGCAATCTGCAGTTGCCTGGTGCTGTCTTCTGCCCGTTTGGCCGCTTGGCCGCTTGCCCGTTTGCTCCTTCCACTCCACTTCACTCCTTTCCTATTCTATGGATGGCTTGTCCCCTTTCGGCGTTGGCTACAATGTAGCTTTCGGTCCGGTAGGCCTGCCTAGTTACTTGTACCCCGCTGCTACATTGCCTCCTGGCTTATTTTCGAGTTTATTCAGACGTACCGCTGGTGTTCCTGTTATTTGGCTGAGCTGGACTGGGCTGGGCTGGGCTGGGCTGAGCTGAGCTTAGCTTCGGCTTGATTCTATGCACCATCGTTCTTTCTTGCCCGTTTGTCTCGATATATTTACCTGGCCTGCAGCTGCCAACCACCATTTCCTTGGGTTTCTTTCAGCCGCTTTTACTTTGCTCTATTTACCTCTATCTGTTTCTCTTTCTCGTCTTATCCCTCTGCACTTTCCGTCCCTCGGCGAGAATAAAATCAAAACGAAATCACGAGACAAGGCTTTGTCCATGTCCCTCGTTAGCTTAGGGTGGGCTGCTATTGTCAGAGTGCGTCATTAGCGCCTACAAGAAATACAGGAAATACTTTATTTTTAATTCTTTTTTTTTCTTCCACTTTCTCCCCCGCCCAAAGACCCCCAATCAATCCCAAGACGGCGATTTAGATTTTTGGTCCATTTCGGCTTCCCTTTTTGTTGTCTTTTTTTTTTCTTCTTTTTTCTTCTTCTTCTTTCGCGATAACACAAAAGGCGTCTCTGAAAGCCACAAACTCGCTCCTTTTTTTGTGCCATTTATTTCTTCATTTGCCGACTCCCCTCACACAATGCTAACGTCCTGGTTTAATTCTCCCGGCGGCTCAGCCAAGCCTGAAGACCAACATGCAAGCCCCGGCACCGACGATGACGACACTGAAGTCATAGAGGCTAGTGAAGGCAACGGTAAGTCCTGCCGCCTCCCCAGAATATGCACTGTCGGCCGCCTGGCCAAGCTATCTATGTCTGGCCCGCGACCATTTATAAACAGAAGTCTTCGCCTGCTTTGGAACCCTGGCTAACTCGAAGCTCCTCTCCCCCGGCGCAGTCCTCTCGCATCTCATTTCTCAGCTGCGTCCCGGCGCCGATCTCAGCCGTGTTACTCTCCCGACCTTTATTCTCGAACCCCGAAGCATGCTGGAGCGGATAACGAAGTAAGTGCCACTATTCGTGTCGCGCAGCTCGATCCTGCTGTCCGTCGTCAAGCCCGGACAGTCCGTTGGTTGTTAGCGCTGGCTCCTCTCCTCCACTTCGCTCCGCCCATCCCATGCTAACCGTCTCGCTTTTCTCAACCCGACAGCTTCATGTGCCATCCCGAATTGCTTCTCCCCATACCACACATCGACGATCCCACAGACCGCTTTGTTTCAGTGGTCAAATTCTACCTCAGTGGCTGGCATATTCGACCTCCGTAAGCTTCGTCCCTTTCCTAGTGCTACCTGATTTATATCTTGTATTCAGCACAACAAGCCTGTCTTCCTCCCGCCCCCAAAGCGGCACTCTATATGCAAGCTAACCTAACCGTCTGCTACCTTCGCATGTGACAGAGGCGTCAAAAAGCCTCTTAACCCTATCCTCGGCGAGATCTACACCTGCCATTGGGACTTTGACGATGGCACTCGCGCCTACTACATCTCTGAACAAACTTCGCACCACCCGCCCAAGTCCTCTTACTTCTACATGGCACCCGAACATCACATTCGTATTGATGGTACCCTGAAGCCCCGCAGCAAGTTCCTGGGCAACTCAGCAGCTAGTCTGATGGAGGGTGTCGCTTTCCTCACCCTGCTCAACCGAGGAAACAATCCCGCCAAGGGCGAGCGTTACCTCCTAACCCAGCCAAACATGTACGCCCGCGGTATTCTGTTCGGAAAGATGAAGTATGAGCTTGGCGACCACTCCATTGTCAAGTGCCCAGAACTGGATCTCTCGTGTGACGTCGAGTTCAAAACCAAGGGCTGGGTCAGCGGTACTTACAACGCTATCGGGGGCGTCATCAAGCGCGAGAGCACTGGCGAGGTCCTGTATGAGCTCTCTGGCTTCTGGAGTGGTGAAATGTCCATTACCTGCACCAAGGTATGCTTTTTTGAGCTTCTGCTTTGTCCTCATACGCTTTACTTGAACCAAGGCCACCAAGCTAACATATTCTCCATAGACCGGAAAGACTACCGTTTTCTTTAACGCCAACAAATCGAAGCCCTCTACACCACTCACCCGCCCCATAGCGGAACAAGAAGAGCGCGAGTCACAGCGTCTTTGGCAAAGCACCGCCCAGGCCGTTGTTGTCAAGAACCACACTGTCGCAACCGACGAAAAGAGCAAGATCGAGGATCGCCAGCGCGAAGAGGCTGCTAAGCGTGCCCAGGAGGGCGTCGAATGGCAGCCCAGGCTATTCCGTGCTGTTCATGACGAGCCCGGAAGCTTCGAAGAGGGTGAGGAGAGCCTTGAGTGGATCATTAATGCGAACATCGATACCTCTGCCAATGCTGCCAAGCAGACTGAGCAAATCCTGGCTATATACCCCATCCTCAACGGCCAAAAAGCTGCACCTGCCGCCGCCCCTCTCTCCAACTCTAATCACCCGTCTACCGCGGCCTCGGGTGCGACCGGCCCAGACTTGCTTCGGAGCGCTTCATCCGACCTAATAGACATATAGATTGCTGGTTATAGACAACAGCTTTCGAGTCGGTGCTTGACAAACAATGACCTACAAGACACCACCCTCAAGATCAGCCTGCAAATCAAACTCTCTCCAAGTTTTTCCTGTTTTGTTTGCATGTCGTTTTGACCTAATCAGATCTCTCTCATCTCTTCACCATGGAAATATACGTTCATTTTAGCCAGGAGATGCTGGACTTGACAGACACATCAAAGCCGGCATCCTCTTATTTTTAGATTTAACTCGTTTCAATATTATTCACAATCATAAGATACATACTTATTTGTGTCCATGGAACAAGGTTACCCGCGTAGAAGCATCTGAAGAACCCCCAAACTGAAATGAAAAGAAAACAAAACGACAAACGCCAGAGACGCCATGGTAAATACGAGTAAGCAAGAAAAGGAACCACAAGTAGCCTCGTGTGCTGGCCAGTAGTACATGCTCAAACAACAGACAATGGCCTTCTATCCTTTCTCGTCAGATGAGTTGGCTTTGGCCTGTCTTTGATCACACGTCCCTCCATCTCCTCCGCCTCTTTCTCTACAACGCCCGTGTATCCAACTTCTTAGTACCGCCGTCTCGTCGGCTCTGGCGTAGGCGACCGGCTGGGCGACCGATCACCACGGCCCTGGTTCTTGAGGTGTTTCTTGGTGGCGAGGTACAGCTCGCGGTCAAGATCGGGCGATGGGTTCTTGCGATGGATAAAGTTGCAGTAGCCGCCGCGCACACAGCCCTCGCCTGAGTTAAGGCGACAGCAGGCTTCACGGAAGTCTGTGACAGGCGACAGTTCGCAATAGATGGGGCGGGCGGCGTACCAGCGCGTGTTGAGCTCGTCACAGGCCTTTTGGGCCGAGTCTTCGTATTTGAACCGGGCATACACGTTGCCGATGAGGTCTAAGAGGGGACAGCAACGAGGTGGTTAGTCTGTGGCTTTCCAAAAGAGAAAGGGCTGTTCCAGAGAGAGGGGACTCACGGTCGTTGTTATTGTCGCATACAACAAGCTCCTCTAGTTCGCCGTACTTGCACAGTTCACACCACACATCTTCGTAGAAGGCGTCAAAGTGATTCTGCAGCTGGCTTGGGTTCATGCGGTTCTTTTGGTCGTGCGCGGGGTTCTGGTAGAGGTTCGGCATGAGGATGGTCTGCGAGTATGAGGGCTTGACATGCTTGCGCGAGCAACGGTCGCCGTGACGGCAAGCTCCGATTTTCTAAGGCGAAGAGAAGCACAATGTTAGTAATGTTGGAATAGACGTCAAGAGAAAAAGAAAAGCTCATTAGAAGCTTGGTGAAAGAGCGAGATATGTGACTTGAAGAGAACAAATAAAAAGCGAAAGGGTGCAGACATACAAAGTAGAACGAGCAGTTGACCTTGTCAAGCTCTGTACCGAAGATGGAAGCAAGGAAGTTGGCCATTGTGACGGGTTTTGACTTTTATGTCTTTTGCGACGAAGAGTTTTGATGTTTCGCGATTGCGCGCTGGAGACAAGGCGAGACGCTGTATATCTCAGCAGAAATCTAGCTTGGTTGAAATATTTAAGAGAAAATCAATGACGTGATGGCGAGTAAAGAAGGTTGGTAGTAGAGCGGTAAGTTCTGCGGGCTCGTTGATGATGTCAAGTCGTTTGGCTGGACTTCGGGTTTTGGACAGGGCGAGAGGCAATGGAGTTCGCGAAATGTAGCTGGGAAAAATCAGGCTGGGAGAAAGTTTGCGCCACACAAGGCGGCGAAATCAGTCGATAAGATAAGGATGCTATTGTGCATTAGTAAGCATGTGGCATCGTCGATGTGGCGCCATTGTTCTTTGAGAAGAATCCACCGACTAAAAAAGCCAAGGGGAAGGCATTGGACGGGATGGACTCTGAACGAGTTTGTATTGTCGTATTAGGAAATGAACTACAGCTGTCAAGTTGTAACCCAAAGTCCACGAGTTGTGGCTGCAGCTGAGGAACACTTGTCTTGGAATATCTTCAAAGAAAGCAGAGAGAGCAGACGTCAATGAGAGCAGACGTCGATTGTTGCTGTTTTTTTTTGGGCGCTGCAGTATTATGATTGTTTGAGCCGTATTGAGATGGTTCGTTGTTGTTTGTGAGCGAGGAGTCAGTGATATTTAGACACAAACATGTACACAAGTATGTATGTGTATATCCTGCTTCGATATTCTCTCAAGTTCTCAAGAGTGATGGAGGCTTGCTCGGATGAGATGTCTGAAGAAACAGGAAGTTTGTCTTTCCATCAAGCACATGTGAAGATGACGACATACCTACGCTTGGATAATAAACTACAGTGATCAGATAAGCAAAAAATACATGCAAATCATCATGAAGTTGTATATTGGCGTTGACATAATGCGTCTGAAAGGCACCGAGTGTCCAAATCAGAAGGAACCGTCTCAGAATGCAACTGCTAAATGAACTTGGGGTGCATGCTTCCTATAAATCCCCCATGATCGGCAGGAGCTACTCGTTTATTTGCGCCAGTGAAACGAGCAATAAGGGCAACTTCTTTTTCTTCTTCCCCCAAATTCTTGATTTCTGCCAGAAAACCAGTAATTGCCTTCTTCTTGTGGTGTGCCTTCTCTCTTGTGACCTGCCATCCCCCACGGAGTCGAAATTTTCCCTCCTTATTCACTGCTAGATTTTATTTTATTTTCCCTTTTCTTTCTTCCCATTTTGCGTCTTCCTTTTTGCGCCGCTTCCTACGCGACAAAGCGATCCAGGGGTTGTTCACAGCAACGACAGCTGTCTTGTGACACCTGCTCTCCTTCTTTCTTCCTGCAGTGCCTGCTGCCTCTCCTCCAACTTCCGATTGCCCCTCTACTCGACCTCTACTATACATACATAACTAAGGCCAGAG
>JAXHKQ010000601.1:0-10990 GCA_038407185.1 Chalaropsis ovoidea
GCTCGGCCGATATTTCATCTGGTCGATATGTCATGATAACAACCATGCGGATTTTGGCGCCAATGATCTGGGAAATCAGATCAAGAGATTCATCGTCTGCAAAGTGAAGATCGTCGAGACAGATGCACCGGCTACTAGACCTTTGACGACGCTTTCCAGTCCCGCATTCATATTGCTCTCCGCTACGACAACCTCCAGCCACGCGCCCGGGAGTCCATCTTTAGAATGTTTATCAAAAAGGTCCAGGACCAGAAATCTAGCCACGATATAGTGGCAAGCACGTCTACTTCGCCGTACATATTTACGGACGAAGACTTTGAGACTCTGAGCCGGTGGGACCTCAATGGCCGACAAATCAAGAACACGGTGAGCACGGCTCAGGCTCTTTCCATGAACAAGAAGGAGGTCTTTTCCATGGACCATATCAAAGAAGTCTTTAGTGTGCTGGCTGCGTTTGATCAGGATCTCAAGGGCGGGCCGGGCTATGAGGAAGCCATGCGAAGCTACTTTTGAATTTTCTTTTTGGTGAGTTCCTTTTTCTGGTTTGAGAGTAAATTGAAGTAAGGGGCACTGATTTAGGTTTTTGTCAAGGTTTTTTTTTCAGTTATTTCCTTAAATACAACATTGCCTGGTCCGTTAGTTCAAGACAAGAAACAAAGTGCAAGTTGGTTTGTGTAACGCGAGTCTAATGAACATCTCTGAGCGATTCGTGTTAGAGAGGAAGTTGCGGATGATTGGGGAAGGAGAGCCGGTTGACTCTTTCTTATTTTCAGCAAGTTCATCTGATGAACAGACGAAAGACCCGCTTTAACTTTGTCTCCTGCCATTTCTATTGTCTTGTCTACTGTAAATGAGACCACCCTACTGTTTCGAAGACCGCAAAGTTTGTCTGCATGGGCTTTTGCTTTGCTACAAGTTTGCCATTGTTTGGTGGCGGTGAAAAGGCGAGCCAGAAGTCACAACATGGAAGAGGGAGAGAGAGAGATAACTGGTCTCATTTTCCTGAACCATGCGATCTTCATAAATAGTCACCACGTAGCAAGGCCGTCTTACATCACGACATCCCAAAGCTTCACGAAAATGAATTCCAGCTTCTTCTGGCCGCCGCACTTGGGGCCTCCCCCACCGTGTCTACACCCGCCGCCTCGTCCACCTTACGGGCCAGTCCCTCCGGCATACTTCATGGGTCATCCCGTTCCTCCTGCCGCCGCTGCGCCGTGGACTCGACATATGCCCTCACAAGGGCAGTCCCAGGCACCTCACGAAACACATATCCACGTTGGCATCAACCCCGGTCCATACCAGCGCCAGTACCAGGCCCATCAGCCATGCAGCTGCAACCACTGTTACAACGAGACAGGCAGATACGCGCCTATTTCCCCAACACGCCCTCTATTTACAGATATCAACCCTAACTTTATCGCTGTTCCCATCTGCGACACAGAGTATCTTGTTCTGCGCGAGATCCTACATGAGCAGTTGCCCCGCATCGCGCTACTTCCACGCGCAACTACTCTGCACCCGGGAGCTGTCCTGCCAGACGACCTACCAACCTACCTGCCAGCACATTTACAGCCCGGAGGCGGTGCGTTGCTTAGTCATGCACTGGACTTTCTCTTTCGGCATCTGGAGCAGCTAAGCACGGACAGCGGAAGCGGAATGCGCGACGGAGATGGCACGGTGGTGACCATCACTGCGCGGCTGCATCACCGGCTTGCTCAGAGCCCTGCTACGGGGCGCGCGTGCAGCAGTCTGCTGAGCCTCGTGGTCGCGCTATGTCTATTGTTAGACGAAACCCGCGGCTTTGATTGCTCAACAGTGCTGGCGAGCGAGATGGGCGCTTTTATTGCGGATCTGGGCGGTATTCTACGGCGCATCTCACGGCCTGAGGACCATGTGATGAAGGGGCTGGTGATGGCATTTGCACGGGTATTCAAAGGTGGCAGCAGGGCAATGGGACTGCTAAGACGGCTGTGGGATTATCTAGAGCCAACAGAGAGGAGAGATATAGTTCAACTTGTCGGAGAACAGGGCAGAGGCGAAGTTGTGAATGTTGCCCTGGGAAGGTTTACCCAGGGGCTGGATGAGATCCAAGGGGTATGTGGTAGGGTTGACTAGGGTTGCACAACACGAAAAAGAGCCCTTTTCATGGAATATTGACGTGTACATTCTCATGCAGAGATCAACAAGACATGGAAGAAGTTGGCTATTGGGCGGATATTGGATTGTATAAAAACACTTGACAGGAATTTAATGTGCCCATGCAATTACAGGGAATATCTTCTTGGCTGGCTTTCCAGGTGGCAAGAAGCCTAATAAAAGAGGCCTGAAAGGCAGGCTGGAATATGTGCTTGGGCACTGAAGGCAGGTGTAGGTTGTATTTGGGTAGTGGGTCTAACACATAAGCTGCAGCTGCCCTGAACAACTGAACAAGGAAAAAGACAAGATGCAACTTCCTTATTTTTCTCTTCTTCTCCCAGCCGCCCCATATAGCCAGCCCACCCTGGTTCCTTCCCTGGCTGGACTCGGTCCATCCTGCAGCAAATCGCGGTCTGGGTAGTTTCCATCCTGTGTATATTTATGTTTGGCTCTTCCCACCGCCGGCCCAGCGTGGCCCCAACCGTCTGATGAACTTGTTCCTTCCCTACTTTTCTCGTCTCTCTTTTTATCTATTCTTTTTCTTGCATCTCATAGATGCCGCTTGTATGCTGCTGCTGTCGCTGCTGCCGCCTTTGAAGCGTTCGCCCCTTTTTCTTGCTTTGGCCATACGCCTGTTACCGCCTCGCCTCTCCCTCGAGTCTCCCACCGCCCCGTGCCCGCTCATCCGCTCCAGCTCCACGCGAGATGTCCACCATCCAGCCGCTGACCGTAATATCACCGAAGCCGGAACCCGAGAGTCTGGCTTCGATACCACCCCGGGCCCACTACAACAATGACTACGACCACCGCGATTACCACCAACGCGCAGACGGCTCGCCGCCGCTACGCCATACCACTCATCAGGCCCCATCGTCCATGTCTGGAGAGACACTTGCTGCAGCTGGCCCGCCCGCCCCAAAGACACCCGAACCCTACGGCGGGATCCAATCACAACATCAGCAACAGAACGCTGATCACGAGTATCCTGAAAGCCGCGCCTATGGTCACTCGGACACACACGGCGCCTCCGAACCCCACAACGCGTCATACCAGCCGCCATCTCACCCGGAAGACGAGCCTCAGTCTCGATCTCATACCCAGTCCCACTCTCAGTTTTATGCGACGTCCGGCCAAGCGTACGGCCCGCCTCCACCAAACCCACAATACGGAGGCCCTCTACCACCTGCGAATCCCTATACGGCACCGTACTACCCATCAGCCGCATGGGTCCCCTACGCTGCGCCGCCGGTCGCACCACTGCAGCCACAGACACAGCCGTCACTGAAGCTGGCTGACAATCTCTTTGTCGATGACCTCTTTGACATTGCCGAACTCCGTCGCAACGGCCGCGACAGCCTTGAGGAGTACATGGCTCTGGTGGCCGAGGCGAGCAAGACCGACGCGTACCGCTATGACGGGGCCCTCCTGCAGCGCATGGTTGACAACAAGTCACAGGCCATTGACGTGCTTGAAGCTCTGCGGAAGCACCTTGCAGACGTCATGCGGTCGTCGGAGAAATGCCGCTTCCGGTCCTGGGTCACTGGCCTCGTCGCGTGGGTTCCCCGAATTTCCTGTCTTGTCTTGTCGCTATTCCTGCAGGTTGCGCTAACTTCTCCCAGTGGCTCCATCATCCCCCTCATCAAGTCTATGTTCCGTCGGCTTGCCAAGAACTACCCGAGCCTAGACGCGGCCAATGACACCGAGTATGCTTTCAAGCGCAGCCGCACCCTGACCGACTACCTCAAGGCCTCGGTCTTTGGGAAAAAGCGCCTGGCTGGTGTGTCCATGTTCCTATTTGCGGTGCTGTATGTGTTTCAGAACGAGATCCTGCTGCGCGTTTCACGCACCATGTACAAGCGCGTGAGAAGGCTGCGCGACAAGATTATGCGCGGCCAGCACATGGTCACCGAGGATGACTTGACGGTTATGGATGGCTGGCGCTGGCGTTTGATTTCTTGGGCGGCTTAAGGCGAGCTGGGGTAGCCGTGGCGCGAAGCTTTGCTTCAGTTGCGATTACATACTGCTCTTGCGGCCAAGGAGAAGGTGGTCTGGCTGGATGTACAACAAACAATAGCCTTTGGTACTCGGCGGGCTGCCTGGCCTTGTAACGACTGATGATATACAGCATGTTGAATAATGTAATAAGCATAGTGTTTATAGTATAATTGCGAGATCTGTTTTATTTCCTACTGTATTTGAACATTGTAGGGGAGGAAAGCCTTCATCTGATAGTTTGGAGTTTCAGGCAATTGCCACTCTTCATTTATATTGTTCATCTGATAAATCATGTTAGCCCCCTAGGCAACTACCACACATTATTTACCCGACAATACTCCATGAAAGTGTAAATCTAAATAAATAAATCCAACTTGATCCACCCAAATTCTCTCTCAACTACACTCTTGACTTACACCGTGATCCGTGCCCTATTCGTCTTTGTTTTCTTCTGCATCCATTCTCCTTCAAAATGACCAAACGAAAACACAGCCACCACGAAACAACTGGAGCCCGGGAAGAAACACCGCAGCATTCATTTCCCGAGTCCGAGCCTCTCCTGGATAAAGACTTGAAGTTTTCCAAACTCTACGAGACAGAGCCAAACTTCCGTGAACTGGCCAGACTGGACCCGGCCTTTGCTCCATAGTACGTCAGATTTGAACACATCGCAAGGAGTTGGACCTCCCCGCGGAAACTAACACATTTGCAGTCTCAAAAATGCCTCGATTGACTTTTCCAATCCAGATGCTGTCATGCAGCTGACAAAGACGCTGCTCTCTTTGCACTTCGGTCTGAAGCTCGAGATGCCACGGGATCGGCTTTGCCCTATGGTGAGTGAGCCCGGGATAGTAACCCACAAGCTTCTAGCTTCAGTTCCTGACAATGGCTCGTATCGTTAGGCGCATAACAGACACAACTATATCCTATGGCTCAAAAGTCTGGTTGATTCAACACTGCCTGTAGGACTTTCTCAACGTGATGTCATTGGTCTAGATATAGGGACCGGCTCGTCATGCATATATCCACTTCTAGGATGTGTGCAGCGGCCATGGTCTTTCATCGGCACAGGTGAGTTGGAGCGTCTTGACTGCACAATCGAAAGCCATAATCAGCCGACTAACATTGAATTTTAAGATATCGATTTCGCCAACATTGAAAATGCACGTGCAAATGTTGCACGCAACAACCTTGACACGCGCATCCGCGTAGTCCCGCGGACGACAACAGACGCGCTTGTGGCTCTGGAAGACTTTGGTGTCTCCCGCCTAACCTTCACCATGACTAATCCCCCTTTCTACGAGTCACTAGAGGATCTAAAACACTCTGCCGCACAAAAGTCGCACCCGCCGCTCACTGCCTGTACCGGCTCTGCTGTAGAGATGGTGACCAATGGCGGGGAATCGGGCTTTGCCGCGCGCATCCTGGCCGAGTCTCTTGTTCTTCGGAAAAAGGTACATTGGTACACCATCATGTTCGGTAAGCAGTCAAGTGTGGAGACACTGGTCAAGCAACTGCGCGAACACAAAATCAGCAACTACGCAATCACGGAATTCCTGCAGGGGTCCCGGACTCGACGATGGGCAGTTGCCTGGAGTTTCTGTGCCCAGCGGCCATTGCAGCACGTGGCAAGGGGTATGAAGGCCTCGGCGTGGAAAGGGTTATTGCCGCCTTTGGTTGAGGTCGAAGTGATGACCTTTCCCAGTGATGGCGATATATCAAAACTAGGGGATATTTCAACGGCACTCAAAGACGCTTTGGAAGGCCTAGACTTGATGACCTTCAGGTGGGACACGGCAAGTCTTTGTGCGACAGGAAAAAGTGGAGAGAATGTGTGGTCTAGGGCGTATAGACGGCGGAAGCAACGAGGGGAGGTTGTGGCTCACAAGGAGGATACTGACACTGCCTTTGGCTTCAAGATTTGGATCTCCGTGGGAATGGAAAAAGCGAGAGTGTTTTGTCTATGGACAGAAGGCTACGACGAGAACACATTTACCAGTTTTCAGGGTTATCTCAAGACAGCTATCACGAAGGGGGAGGGCAGCAAACGGACTGGCACAGTGTAGTATTGTCAATTATCACAAGAAGCTTGTCCATACAACTTATAGAAGCCAGGCACCCAGTCCAACAGCCATACCGTAGGCCAGTACCCAGTTGATCGCACTCTTGCCAATAGAACTCGCGTCTGAAGAACTGTTGCTGTCATTGGCACTGGTGGTATCCGCAGAGAATACAGTGGTCACAGCAGTAGAACCAGTGGTAGTTGAAGCAGCAGTTGAAGGAGATGGAGTCGAAGAGGATAGTGACGTTCTAGCAGCAGCAGTAGTCGTCCACTCATCATCGTCATCGGTCTCATCGTCTTCATGGTCCGCATCGTCGTCATGGTCCGCATCGTCAGTCGCTCTGACAGAACCTAGCACCGTAGTCATGACGGCATCACCCAGTCCAAGTGCTGTCTCAGTTGCGGGAAGCAGGCCATTGCCACTCGGGGATAGTGCTGTCGCCTCTGAAACCGCGCTGCGTGCCGTTGTAATTCCATCCTCACCCACAAAGGCTTCACACGAACTGTCCGTGCAGCAGTACGCATCATCGTCATCAACGCTCAAAGCCATGCAAACGTTGCCTTCTGTGCAGTAGCCTTTGGAGCCACAGCAGACAGCTCCGGCTGGCATACAGATGGCATCGCAGCAGCTAAGGCCAAGATCGCATGCGCCAATGCCTTCAGTGCAGCATTCGCCGCCCTGAGGAGCACAGTAGGCAGAAGAATCGCAGCACATCTCATCATTATCACAGCAGCCACTGCCATCTGTTGTGTTGACAAGTATCAGTATTGTCCAACGAAAATTTGGGGGTGTTCTTCACTCACCGTCGCAGGCATATTGTGTAGCTTCGCAGACTGGAAAGTCCTGGCGGCCCATCAGCCGACTTAGAGCCAGCTTGGATAGATCTCGCTTGCTGGAGCCGGACTTGTCCTTGCCAGTATAACGGCCTAGCCCGGAAGTGGCGCGCCATTCGGCAGGAACATCACGAACGAGCAAGCCTGGAGGTTGGTTGGTCTGGGCAGCCACTGAGGACAAGATGCCAGTCAAGGCTAAAGCAGGATACGCAATGTGAGTAAGTATCATGATGTATAGCGTTAGAAGAGTAGAGGGCAACCGAGGCTGGTAGAACAGAGGGGCATCGAGTTTCCAAGAATCGAGAGGATGAAAGCCCGCCTTTATACAGACTCTGATGCGTGACTAACTAGTTGGCTTCCCTCAAGTATCCAGGCATCCCTCGGTCCACTTTGGGCCTGCCCTGGGTGTCTGTCAGGCAGCTTTTAGGCAAAAGTGCTGGCAATCCCATGAAGGCCATGCCATGGACAAGGGTGCAAACAAATTCAGTGTTGAAGAAACAAATAGATCAACTCACCGGTCGAAAGAACTCAGGGGTCGGAATCCCTGGCCAGCACCAAGCAAGAGGGGCGGTAGTCTAACAAGAAGAAGATATGGTCGAGAATTAGGCCAATATAGCCAGATCCATGACTGTAGTTGTAGCAATGTGAGCTGAAGTTAAGGTTATATGGACTCGAGTCGGGGCGGAAATTGCCTTGAACCAATCTTTGGGGTAAATAGAAGTAAGGTAACTACTTGTCTTGTTGGTGTTGCACACACCAAACGATTACCCCCACAATTTTCAACGTCACGCAAACCTCCTCGTCACATCTCCTGGTGACTTTATACACTGAATAAATAGAGTACACAAATGAGGACCAAATATAACCGGTTGTTTGTTGTCTCGCCTCACGACGCTCCCGGAGTTTCCGAGCAAACACCGCACAGTTACAGTCCAAGACTTAATCTTCCAACCCTAGCCTAGCCATGTTGGGACAGTATAAACCGGGCAAACTGCCCCCTTACCGACTTCGCTATGGTTATGTTGTTGTCGGACACAAGAGAAAAGCAAAATCCTTTGTGTCCACAAGTGTGGCTACCTACTATTGGATGCATATGTGCTGAGCAAGCATATTATATCTAGCATGGCTGTGTGCTATCTCCAAGCTTGTCTGCAGTATCCTCCGATTGGATATGCATCAGTAGCACCACAGGCTTGGTTGTTTTGGGCATGGATCCGCCTTGTAGGACTGTTGAAAGGAGGCGAGGTTATTCGAACACCGTATCGCAATATGAAAGTAGAGTCAAAGTTGACGCCTTTATCTTACTGTAATGTAGTAGAGCTGATGACAAAAAAGAGTCCCCAAAGCAGCTTGAAAGAATGGCTGCAGGTTAGATGGTATGACAAACCACACTGACGCCACCGGCCCAAGTAAAGAACTGGTGGCAGGAATACAACAGGTCGAGCTTGACGTAGTGTTTTCGTATGGAGCGAGATTCTCATCGCCTGTTGTCTGGCTTTCTGCTACTGCAAACACAGGCTTACGCCGAGCTCACATACTCCCAGAATGTATCCGCAGCAATGTAAGGGGATATCCATATTCAGTGTGAGCAAAGGATCCGGACGTCCGAAAAGACCGCTCCCCTCTTGGTACAATACCCGCGCATTATTGTCAGTTTCTGATATATATTTCTCGTGTCCGCCGTTTGTGCACCGTTTATAAGAAGCGAACTACGTGCTACGATCTTCTTTGGCTCCTTGCGATCATCCACGAGGCCATTGCTCCCCTTTGCGAGGCTTGTGTTTTCCCTGTTGCTTTGCAGTCACACACGCTTTCTTACAAAGAAGCTCCACGGAAATATAATGCTGCTTCCCCCCTCTTCAGATGATGGCCGGGTCCTGCTAACGGGTGAGTCACAACCATCTTAACACTCTCGCGGTATCTTTCTAACTCTCCGTTCTAGGCGCTACTGGGTTCATTGCATCTCATATACTCGATCAACTTGTCGAGCTGGGGTTAGTTCCTGGTTCTCTCAAGCGTCACCTCTGGTTTGCTGACCATTTCTATTAGATTCCCCGTCACGGCAACTGTCCGGTCCGCAGAAAAGGGAAAGGCCCTCGTTGCCTCGTTGCCCGAGAAGTATCGGGCCCAAGTCGACTATGTCATTGTTCCTGATGTTGTGGCTGAAAATGCATTTGACGACGTAAGTAAGCGCTCCATATACACGGCTTTACTACTACTTCGCCCCCGTGCCCATGCTCACCCGTCTACTCCGTTCCAGGCCGTCAAATCCTCGCCCTTTGCCTTCGTCATCCACACAGCCATGCCATACCACACGCACTGCACCGACCCTGTAAAGGACTTCATCGATCCCGCCGTCAAAGGCACGACAAGCATCCTCAACGCAGTGCACTCTTACGCGCCGACTGTCAGGCGTGTGGTGCTGACATCGTCATCGGCCACCATTTTCAACATTAAGAACCATCAAAAGATGTACAACGAAGACTCGTACTCCCCGCTGACACTCGAGGATGCCATGGCAAACCCGCATTATGCCTACAGCACGGGAAAGGTATGTTTAAATGCGCCGGGTTGTTAGGGCTATGCCTGAATCAAACTCGATGCCCACTCTGACACTGGTCGTTTCCTCACTAGGTCTTTGGTGAGCGAGCTGCGTGGAAGTTCCTCGAAGACAACAAGCCCAAGTTTGAGCTTGCCACCATCAACAACACGTACACATTTGGCCCTGTGCAACGCTTCCTCACATCCGCGTCTCAGATCAACGCCTCCAACCATCGCATTCTGGCCATGATCCGCGGCGAGATGAGACACGCTCTCGAGCCCACAACCCGCATCGTGACCTTTGTTGATGTCCGCGACGTAGCAACAGCCCACGTGCACGCCATGACGCTGCCTGAAGCCGCGGGAAAGCGCTTCTTCATTGTATCAGACCACTTTACCAACAAGAGTATTGCCGAGGCTATACGTGAAAGGCTTCCCGAGATTGACGCAGATTTGCCGCCCCGCGATGCGCATGATGAGCTGCCTGCGTGGGCGTATGGCTTCGACAACTCTCGCTCAAAGACCGTGCTCGGACTGACGTACATGCCACTGGCCAAGAGTGCGGCTGACGCTGCAGAGTCAATGATGAGATTCCGGGAGTCTATGTGAATCATTTTGAGCCTGTGACTAGAGGGAATAGAATAAAGCTTGAATGTATTGAGGAGATGTTTCGCGAAGTTTGTACAGCCTTGTATAGTGTCACGTGGTGTTACACAGCTTTCGAAACGGCTAACCCCGCTATCATGTTACAGGTCTTGGCTTAATAGTGGTTCTTAACTACTTCCTCCTTCAACTCAATAAGAACATCCTCTGTGGCGCAATTGGCTAGCGCGTCTGACTGTTAAGTTACTCTTCAAGAGTCACAGCACATCAGGAGGTTGACAGTTCAAGCCTGTCCGGAGGAGTTTCTTTTTTTTTTTTAGTGTTTGTATTTATCTCACTTTGGAACAATGTTTGCTAGTTTTAAGAGCTCTCAAGATTTGTTATTCCTCAAGTCTGCTTGATTTTTGGTTTTTTTTACCTTGAATATGAAGTTATCTACGAATCCAACCATACTTTTATAGAAAAGACTAAGAGACATAGGACAGTGAAGAGAGAGATTGGGAAAAAAAGGAACAGGGCCTGGAGCCTCTATATTAACAAAAGAAGCGATACACAGGACAGACATTGATGCGAAACAATAAGGGAAAAGAATCATCCGTCCCCGAAGGAATCTGGATGAACATGATACAGCAGCGATGTGACAAAAGAGGCGGGTGCAGGCAGGCTCAGTAAAGACAAGTGACGGCGTGGAAAAGAGTTTGTCGGGGAGTGTATGCATCAATGGATGGATGGAGAGATATAAATTACAAGGCGGCAAGAAAGAGAAGTCGTCACTGTATCAAGCAAGCATGGAGAATTGAGCTAAGAAGAAGAAGA
>JAXHKQ010000602.1:0-10958 GCA_038407185.1 Chalaropsis ovoidea
CCCTTGAAAATTTCCCCTTTCCTTTTACCCCCCCCCCCCCCCCCCCCAAAATCTTCATCACCAGCCTTGTTCGCTTCGCTGCTGTTGTGCTTCTCCTCCCCAGATTTTCTCAGCTGCTTCTCTACGCGGCTGGCTTGGCTTGGATCCCTTTCAGAGCTGTCGAGTGGCTGTCCGTCTCAAAGGCATTGCTCTATGGCCTCCCTTCCATTCCAGCCTTGTTGTAGCCTTTGGCCGGCTTCACTTTGCTTGGGGCTGCTTCTGCTGGCTGCTGCTGGTGATGCCATCATCTAGTCGGTGAACCCAAAAGACGACCTCGTCATTGTGTAGTGTTGGCCTTTTGCTGCTGCTCCCAAAAAAAAATAGACGCTGCCGCCTCTAGACCGGCCATGACATGATCCGCCTTTCCTCCATTCTCGGCGCTCTATCTCTGTGTCTGCCCCATTCTCGGCCTCCTCTCTCCTCTCCCCCACACAGCAATATCTCGCCTCCCTCCCTGATCCACCCCCCCCCATCCAGGCTCTGCCGCCACTCCAGGCCCTGCTTTTCCTTTCCCTCTTTTCCTCTGCCTGCTGGCCTTGGTGCTCGCTCGGCTTAATCCCAAGCTCCCCCCCGCTGTCCAGTGACATCGCCCACCGCCATCATCATCCCGCGGACCCAATCATCGTTGGTTGTTTCGGCCCTTGACCTTTTTGGTTGCTTTTGTTTATGCAAGTCCCCCGCATACACAGACGCTGCTGCTGCTGCTGCTATTGTTCCCTGGCCCTCTGTCTGTATGTCTGTCCGCCCACAGTCGTCATCTCCGTTTTCTGCCTCTGCACACACACAGCAAACCTGCACCCGCCAGCCAGCCAACCAACAACTGCCTTGATTGCCTCATCTCGTCTTGACGCCTTATCCCACACTCATCTGACCTGCCTGCCCTGGCCGCACCGCCATTTTCCCTCCGACTCCACTACCGCTGCTGCCGCTCTCTGTCACTCGCTTCTAACATTGTGCTGTGCTCTCTTTAGGCTCTCCAGGCTCTCCTCCCTCCATCTGCGATTTACTCTCCATCTTCGAAAGTCGCCATTTCTCTCTCGTGATTGTCTTTCCATCCGTCATCCTCTGTCCCTCTCGATTTCCCGCCAACAGCCCCGAAACACCAGCTTTCGTGTCATAACAAAAAAGAGAAAGGCTTCTTCTTGCCTGTCCTTCTTTTTCTCTTTCCTTTTCGCCTCTTCTCTCTCTCTCTCTTCCTCCCGTGTTGACTCCGCCGCTCCTCTACCCCAGAGAGCACTCCTTTGCTTGATTGAGCGGACATACCCTTCGGCCTTATCCCCTCCTCTCTTCTTTGTCTCCCGTCTTCCCCCCCCCTCCACTTGCCAGAATGACGGACCAACACGACGCCGATCTCGATTCCATAATCGACCGCCTCCTCGAGGTTCGCGGCTGCCGCCCTGGCAAGCAGGTGCAGCTGCTGGAAAGCGAAATCCGCTTCCTGTGCACCAAGGCCCGTGAGATTTTCATCTCTCAACCCATTCTGCTGGAGCTTGAGGCTCCCATCAAGGTGCGTTGGTCTAAGGAGCAGCTCCTCGCAAGCTCTCTCTTTTCCCTTCTTTTTCTGTTTCTCTGTTGTTCTCTCGCTCTCACTCGCTCTCTCACGCTAACAACACCCTCACTTCTCCCCTAGATCTGCGGTGATATCCATGGCCAGTACTACGACCTGCTAAGACTCTTCGAGTACGGTGGCTTCCCTCCGGAGGCCAACTACCTGTTCCTTGGCGACTACGTCGATCGTGGCAAGCAGTCTCTCGAGACCATCTGCCTCCTGCTCGCCTACAAGATAAAATACCCCGAAAACTTCTTCATTCTTCGTGGTAACCACGAGTGTGCCTCCATCAACCGTATCTACGGTTTTTACGATGAGTGCAAGCGCCGGTACAACATCAAGCTGTGGAAGACTTTTACCGACTGCTTCAACTGCCTGCCCATTGCTGCCATTATTGACGAGAAGATCTTCACCATGCACGGCGGTCTGTCGCCTGACTTGAACTCTATGGAGCAGATTCGTCGCGTCATGCGCCCCACTGACGTAAGTAGAGGTTTTTTTCCCTCCTCGTCTCCTCCCCTCCTCGTCTCGTCTCGTCTAACTCTTCTCTCCCTCCCCCCCCTCTCCCCTCCCGCTAGATCCCCGACTGTGGTCTCCTGTGCGATCTCCTCTGGTCCGACCCCGACAAAGACATCACCGGCTGGAGCGAAAACGACCGTGGCGTGTCCTTCACCTTTGGCCCCGACGTTGTTTCTCGCTTCCTGCAAAAGCACGACATGGATCTCATTTGCCGTGCCCACCAGGTTGTCGAAGATGGATACGAGTTTTTCAGCAAGCGTCAGCTAGTCACCCTGTTTTCCGCCCCCAACTACTGCGGCGAGTTTGACAACGCCGGTGCCATGATGAGTGTCGACGAGAGCCTCCTGTGCTCATTCCAAATCCTCAAGCCTGCTGAGAAGAAGAACAAGTACGTTCGAGGAGCCCTCGGCGGAGGCAGCGCCTCTTCCACCCCGCGCAAGAAGTAGAAGGACACGAAGCCGGTCTCGACGTCGAACCGCCCGAGTTTTTTTTTTCTCTTCGACATTCTAAACACACCCAGCCCTCCTCGATGTCTGTCTGGAATCGAGTTTCCCCTTCTTTTTCTTTCTATTTTCCGTCAGCCCTTGTTGCTTTTTGTCTTTTGTCCGTCCCCGTCCCCATGTTGCTTTGCTGCTTTCTTTTGGCTGGTTTTTATCTCGTTTCTCTCTTTTGATGATGTAATGATTTACTTGCTTGGCCTGGTCACCAGTCTCCTCTCTCTCTCTATGTCTCTCTTTCTCTCTCTCCCTCCTCCCCTCCGCTCGCCTGCTCGGCCCAGCCCGCTTCGATCCAAATCCACACACCATGTCCAGAAAGAAAGAAAAAAAGAATATGTTTTACGAACTTTTCCCTCTTCATTTTTAGGTTCCGCCGGTAAATCGCCTCCATCTACCTGTCAGCACTCGCTCTCTTTTTTCATCCCGTCGCCCTCGGTCACCGCCTACCGTCGTACACCACCCTACGAAAACAAGACTCTCCTCACTCTGTCGTCTGGTGGTTGTCTCTCTCCACTACGCTACACCATACTGCCGACGACAAATTCTCATTCACCATCGCCGCCACCATCACCGCCGCCACCACACCACCATCACCAAAACTCCAACACGCGCTTCCATCCTCAACCAACCAACGCACGCATCGCCATACCGTATACCTAGGGACTCTTTTATGTTTTGTTTTCTTGGCTAGCTTCTTCTGCGGAGGGGGAAGGAGGGGTTAGCTGCTTCTTGGGTCGCATACGTGTCGGCGCTGCTCTTAGTTAAAACACAGACTTCTTTTTTTTCCTTCTCTTTCTTCTCTTAATGTGGTTTATATCTCATTTTTTTCTTCGTTCTTCGTTCTTCGTTGCTTGTTCGCTTTGCTGTTCTGTTTGCTTTTGTTTCTCTTGACGTCTTGGCTCTGCTCTACCTTCATTTGCTGGTCTTGAGGTTTCCTCTCATCTCTGTCCTCCCTCGCTCTCTCGCTCTCTCTCTCTCTCTCTCTCACACACACACCTCGCTCTCTTTATATCTCACAACTGTCTCAAGATAACGGCATTTCTTTGTTCTTCGCTTGCAAATATACTCTTATGTTCATGATCCCTGGCTGGCTTTCCGTGGCCTTGATTCTCGTGGCTTGTCATGCTTTGCTCGAGTGTGCGTACGTGCGGGGGAGGGGGGGGGGGGCTAGAACCGGCAGTCTCCCGATGGACACGGGCCGGCTGCAGGGATGTCGCTAGTGCCGACGGCAGCGACGGGCGCAGGGAGTAGAGCAGGAGCAGGTGTTGTAGAAGCGTCTGCAGAAGCGTGTGTATCTGCAGCCGCCGCGGAAGAGTCCTGCTTGGCCGCCTTCACTCTATCGTTATGGCCCAGGTCGCGTCCGGGCTGGATGACGTCGCGTACGCGGCGCTTGAGTTCTTTGGTCTCGGGGAAGCCGCCGTCGACGGTGCGGTCCCAGAGGGTGTGTGTGTGGGTGTGGGGGGGCAAGGATGTAGAGGCAGACTCCGCGGTGGACTCCGCGGTGGACGCATCCCCGCAGGTTATCGCCACGATGAACACGCCGCCCGTGCCCGGCTGCAGAGCGACTTCGCCCAGCGCGGTGCCGAAGGTCGACAGGAGTTCCTGGGCGAACTAGAGTGTGCGGTGCGGAGCGCAGTGAGGCGAGGGTTAGTCGGGGATACAGGTCAGAGCGGAAACACGGGTGCTGCTGCACTTACGTAGGCGGCGCGTAGCATCCATTTGCACTGCGTGCAGAACTGGATAGTCACGCGGGGGAGGACGCGCTCAGCCTCATCACCGGGTGTGTCGGGTACTACGGCTGACATGTTGAGAGTGAAAAGAGAACGGAAAAAATAAAATAAATCGACGGTCCACGCAGGTATACGCAATGTTCCAGCACCACGCAACAATGACGGAATGTCCCACAAGGCCGTGAACTTGCTCGAGCCAGCCAACAACCCTAGGTGACGTTGGGCCGACTAACCCTACGCCGCTATCTTATCTGCAGCAAAATCGCCACAGTGGGTTCTTTGTTGCTGGCCCCTTTAACAAGTTTCCAACAAGTTTTTGCTTGTCCTCTGCAGACATCCCACTGCAATATATGCATAATATCACTGAAGCCGCATGCAATGAATGTATGCACGTATGTGAGTAACATGGGCAAACGAGAGGCACCGGCATCATTCCATGTTAATCGTGGACTGGATTTATTGTCTTTTTGTTTTTGTTCGAGGCCCGGCAATTATTAGGTACGAGAGAGAGGAAGCAGCAGGAAAGGAACTCTACGGGAGGAACATTACTCGGGGGGCTTAGATAGAGAGAGAAAAAAAAGAGATGAATGGTATTTGACAGTAGCAAAAAGACGAAAAGTGAACAAGTAAATCACACAGAAAAACAAGCAAGAAATAAATAGAAAAAGAAGGAGACGGGTGGTGGGCGAAGGGGGGAGGCAAGACGGGCGTGAGAATAGAGCAGACAGTCCCCAGGGAGGGAGAATAATAGAAGAGACGACGAAAAGAGAAGCCCACCACGAGAAAGAGTAGATATGACAATCAAGGGGAAAGAGAGGGAAAGGAAGCAAACAAGAGAGCCCGTCATGATGAGAGAAAGAAAAAGCAAGAGAGCAACGAAGCGGTAACAGGAGACTATAGAGGAAGAAGGCGAAAGATGAGGGTACGGTACGGCGCAGCTGACGACAAACCGCCCGAGGGATAGACAGTCGAGAGAAACCAGAAGTCGAGCACCCACCGGGCGCATAGAGTTAAAAGGCTAGTGTATAGGATCAAGAGGATAAGCGAGCGAGAAGAAGTAGAAGGGCGGCGGAAATATAATGGGCCGGCGTCGCATTATCGGGACCGGCGACGGCGGTGGAGAATCGGGGTGTACTCGGCGGGCTCATCTCATCTCGTTTCGTCTCGTCTCGGGGTATCATGGCTGCTGTGGCGGTGGCATCGTGGTCCGGAAGGGCTCCCCTTTTGCTCTGGCTGGAGAGTGAAGCGATAAAGAGAGGTGGAAGTCGTTGTATTCGTCTTGACAGGAACAAAAAAAAAGGAGATAAAGAAAAAGAAGCAAGGAAACGGAAAATGAGGTCGTCTTCGGTCTTTACATCACCACACAGCAGCCGCCGCTCTGTTGGGGAGCATAGGGGTCCTCGCCGCGTGGTACGGTGCCCCATACGGAGGGGACCATGTAGTCTCTTGTGCTGTTGCAGTAGGAGACGATGCTGGGGAGAATGTCAGTACGTAGCGGAGTGAGAGGGATGTGTATGTTTGGAGGGTCATGTGTATTGTATGTTGGAGTGCTCGCTCTCACCTCTTGGACGCCACGCTGACGGCAATGCGCTCGCGGTCGAGATCCTCACGCAGGCGGTTGTTCAGCTCCATCAGACGGCGAAGCTTGAGGTCGGCCATCGACTGCTTAGTCTTCTTAATCTGAGACGCGTCGCCGACATCGCGCGAAGTGTACTGAGGCATGGTGAACAGGCGGAGGACGGACGGAGTATGTATTATAGTGGCAGCAGGGCGATGGGAGAAAAGCCAGAACTGTGGCTCTCTGGTGTGCGTTGGGCGTCGGCTTCGTCAAGTTGTCGCGTCAATTCGAATTGATCGAGGGAGATAAAATAATCGTAGGATAATGTCGTCGCTTGGAGAGAAACAAAAAACAGTGGTGATGTTTTCTATTCGATGCGATATAAAATAAATGCGTGATTGATGAATTAGTGAGCGTCTTTTTTTGGGCGATGAATATTTCTTCTTTTTTTTTCTTTAATCGTTCGTCGTCGTTCTTTTTGATTCTCTGGTGATGAGGAAAAAAGAAGGATAATAAAAAAGGGAAAATCGAACAAGAAATAAAGACAAAATAAAAACAAAGACGAGGAGAAAAAGAACGAGAATAAAAAAGCTCCTCACAAAAAAGAAAAGGCAGAAAAAAGGTCACAAAAGGAGAATTCGCGCAGCCAGCCAATCACAGCGCAGCATTCCGCATCCGTTCGCGACGAGGGAATGGACGCCGGTTGAAAAGGCAATTGCGGCATTCAGCTAATTGCACTTGCACTTAGGTCGCAGGCTTTATTTCAGTGCGATTTATCATGGTGAAAAGGCGGTCTTTTTTTTTCTTCTTTTTTCTTCTTTTTTTTTTCCAGTTTGTATTGCTAAAGCAAACGCTGGCTCGAGGCTCGACAGTGCATGGAAGAAGCCGCTGTCAAAAAAAAAATACAATGGGGAGGGCTCCCGAAGAAACAGGCAAGAGTTTGACAAAAGGCAACTTACATCTAGGTACATACACGGCATATAGCAGCAGCAAAAGAATTGGTACAAAATTCTCTTCTTTTTGGTATTGTTATCAGTAGAAGAGAAGAAAGAAATGCCCAGGAAATGGCAAAAAAGCAGAAAGAACCCCAAAGAAGCCACGCAAGATACCGTCCAAAACAAACCAGAGACCCGGGCAATAGTAACACACAGATATCAAAGGCCAAAGCCAAAGCACGACCAGGGGTGGCGCACAAGGTCCAAGTTCAAGTTCAAGCAGCAAAACAGTCGGCAGAGGACAAGACAGACAGCAGAGAACAAAACAAGGCAGCAAACACCAGCACCATGCAAAGAACCTAGCAGAACCAGACCACAACAAGACAAAGCCCGGGACGAGGAAATTCATAAGATGATAAGGAAGGATTCGTGAAATGAGAACAAGCAGGGGTCCTGCCTATACGCCACAGACAAACATGAACTGGAGAAAGTCTGAGAGATGAAGAAGGTGGTTGTTTTGGTCAGAGACATCAGAGCGTTGTGGTCGTGACTGGCGTCTTTTCAACTACGTATTCGCTTAATGAGATAAAAGTTAACAGCCCCTTTGCTGCGTGCTTGTAAATGCTCCCACTTACTCTCTCTTTCTCTCTCTCTATCTCTACGTTGTCGTGTCACAGCTTGGGGCACACCGCACGATATGTGCTTGGCTTATATAGCCAGGGCAGTGCACCCGCCCATTACTAAGCCGTCGACAAAAGGGCAATAACCCAAAGAATCAAGCAACATCAGCCAAAAGAGAAAAAGAGACGACACTACCTTCCGTGATTCCTGTAGCGAAATAAGCAGGAGCTTGAGAAATCAGGAAAGAGCGCGCGCCCGCGCACGCACAACAAAACAACAGAACAGGCTCTTTCCTTTTTAACCCGCCGCCTTCTTTCTTCGTTCTTTCTTTCTTTCAACGCCGTTCCTTCCCTTCTTCACTGAGAAATTGCAATTCAATTGCACCAGGAAGGGGGAAGCTTGCATTAGCTCCACACGGTACCCGGACTATCATCCGTGCACTGTGTCCGTGTTCTCCTGCTTGTCTTGGTGGCTTTTTTTTTGCCCTGCTCTTCCTGCTCTTCCTGCTCTGTGCTGCTCTTTCCTATGCAAGTTCGCACACTTCCCAGAGCTCTTTTGTGTATGCACTAATATAGAGTTCCTCCTCTCCCTCCCTCTCTCTCCCTGTCTTCCCTCCTCTGCTACCGCCCACTGCCGTCAACTCTGTCCTCCCCCTCCCCTCTGCAATGCCCAGGGGCCAGCGTCACATCGTGCCTTGGTCCCTCGCACTGTGTACTGTGCACCACTGAATCTCCACCTCCTCCTCCTCCTCCAAAGTCGCTCCAACGTTGTTTTGTTGTGTGCTTTTGTCAAGTCAAGTTGGCAGGCCGGGCCAAATGTCTCGTTTGTTTTCCCTCTCGTCCTCTTCTCTTCTTCTTCTTCTTCTCCTCGTCCAGTTCCTGTTACATAGGCTGTTCACTAGCTTCGGCCTTGTTTCTGTAGTCGTCGTAGTGGCAGCCCTTCTTTTGATTTGACCGTAGCGTGATTTCTGTCCTCGCCCGCCTTTTGCTCTCGGTATCTTTTTTCTGGCCTCTGTAATAGCTTCTGCAGCTGCTCTCGATAAATGCCTCTCTATTTTGCCCGGCATTGCCAAATTCCTAAAGGCTGGACTGGACCCAGCAAGCTGCTCTTAACGAGTCCTGCATCTGCATCTGCATCTGCATCTGCACCTTGCAGCAAGTGTACCATATAAACTTGGTCTTGCCGCCTCGCCTGTCTCTCTTTGCGCGAATCAATTTGTGGGCGTCTTGTCAGCCGTAGCTGTAAACCTCTACGTACCTATGTGCATACTTATATGTACTCGTTAATTGCATATCTACATAGTTACTTACATGTACCTGGTACTTACATATCTACACACACGTTCATCCCCTTTATCTACAGTCAACCGTCACAAGGTCTTGTCTCTGCCCTCATATAAACCAGCTCAAAGCATCCCTCCCTCTCTCCCTGCTTTACCTCCTCACTCTGCTGTCTTCTACTCTGGCCGCTCTCCGCCCTGATCACATCCCGCCTGATGCTTGATACCCTGCACGGATAAAACTGACCTGTCTGTCTAAAACTGGACAACTTTGCTTCTCTCAGCACTGTCCACCCTTTGCTGGTTAGCGATGGCTATTACACATCTTAGGGCTTTATCAGAATCCTGTTAGGGTTGACTCGTTTCTTCTGAACCCTTGTCCATGGGGCGGGCTGAAGAACTTGCTGTCACTTTCAACTTGTGTGTCTTGGCAGTGGTATAGGTGGCCCTGTAAGTTTGGGCGCTGGTACCCCCTGTAAACAGCGGCATGACCTGTAAAAACAGCGGAATGGCCCTGTACGGACAGCTATGGGCCCTGGAAAAAACCACAAGAGACCCTGTATCGCGGCACATCTACACAGACCCTTGAGCCATCAATCAGACATCCTGCAGCAGCAAGTGGCTCAGCTGCTTACTGCCCATGGGCTTATCATGAGAAGTAATGCGCATGAACCTGGGGGGGGGGACAGCACAGTGGTTTGCTTTTTTTTTCTCCAGCTTTTTTCCTTTTTTTTCTTCTCTTTTTCCTTGGGGGTGTTTGTCTTGCTTGTTGTCATCAAGTTCTAGCTTGTTTTCACTTGAAGCCAGCCAAAGAACCGCTAGTGTCACGTGAGTACATCTAACCCTCAAGCCCTAAGACACATCTCTTGTGTATGAACACGTGACTGCTATCAAGCTTGCTGCCTCTCAAGGTCGTCTCCTAGTCTAAAATCTCTATGAAGGCCTTGCTTGAAGCCCAAACGCCCCTTCTCCATAGTGGCCACACTACATTTTTGCACAATTGCCTCCCATCCGCCAACATCTCGGCATCATCTTGTCTTTGTTCTCTCCCAATAAGGGTCGTTAGTTAATCCGGACTGATATCAAACTTGCCGAGTCCGGCTAATACTCGGCAGAAAACACCCGGCCGCAAATACAGTCACGTGACCCCAAACATCCTCTGCAAAACTAAGAAACGCTAGGCAAGCTTTGCTACCATTGAACAGCCAGCACAAAGGTGGGGCACAAATGCCCACACGAAATTTCTCTAGACTTCACTTGCAAAAAAAAATATCCCACCAAATAATTCCCCCTCCTTCAGCCAGCCGATCGCCGCCAAGCAAGCGAAAGCCCCTTCTTCACGATCGCGATTGCACGGCTAGGACTGCGTATCTTCACCGAATTATCACGACGACTGAAATCCGAACAATTAAACCCCGATTTTTTTTAATCGGCCGGTCCGACTTTTAACAGTATCGCAAAAAGGTCATAGAAGGATTGCCCATCATGGTGAGTGCTTCTCCTGTGTGGTGGTTGGTGGTTGGTGGTTGGCGGTTGGCCTTGGTGGTTCGTCGTTGGCCTTGGTGTTTGCTGTTGCTTAGCCTTGTCGTTACTGGCCGTCACTGTGTTGTGTCGTCTGCCTCTTCCATACTGCCATCATGGTGTTGTGTCGTCACACTCTTTGTGCCGCTGACAGTCACGATGCTTGCTACCTGACGGCCATCATCATGTCGATATAGCCATGACGCCATGCAGCCATGCCTTACCCTGCCGACCACACCACACTGCCACCTCCGCCCACTACACCCAGCCTTCCGTCAATACATACATCCATACCCCCCCCTCCATGACACAATACTAACCTCACGCTTCTTCCATCTCTACAGCCGCCTCCGCCGCATCAAAAACCCGAAAATGTCCTCAAGCGGGCTCATGAGCTGATCGGGGTCAACCAGGCCCCGGCTGCTCTGACCCTGCTGCACGAGCACATCACCTCCAAGCGCTCCAGAAATGTTGCCATCGCCTCGCTGGAGCCTGTCATGCTCCTGCTCGTCGACCTGTCCGTTGAGCAGAAGAAGGGCAAGCCTGCCAAGGACGCTCTGTACTCGTACAAGAACATGTCCCAGAACACCAACATTGCTACCATCGAGGTAAGCTCATACATATCCCCTATCCGAATGTTCTTTTTGAAAAAAAAAAAAAAAAACACCCGAAACGGGGCCCGTCGGCCCAGCCAGCGGAACTTCAGCCAA
>JAXHKQ010000603.1:0-10827 GCA_038407185.1 Chalaropsis ovoidea
CCCCCCGCCCCCCCCCCCCCCCCCCCCCCCCCTCCCCAATGCCCCCCCCCCCCCCCCCCCCCCCCCCCCAATACTAACACACCTCACAGCGCAAGTGGCCTGAAGCCAAAATCCCCATAGTACTCGAGCCGCTTCCAGGCTTCAACTTGAGAGCCCAGGTAGTCGGTCAAGGCGGTCAGTATGTGAAGCACATCCAGAACGAAACTGGATGCCGTGTTCAAATCAAGGGCCGTGGCTCGGGCTATCTGGAGCAATCTACTAATCAGGAAGCTGATGAGGACATGTTTCTGCATGTTGCGTAAGTCGACACACTCCGCCTTTTCTGTCCGCTGTCTTCTCCTGGCTTCCAGACTAACTTTAGTGTTCATGACAATAGCGGCCCCGAGTCTGAAAGGGTTGAAGAGGCCAAAGCTCTCTGTGATGACTTGGTCGCCAGCGTCATGCAACAATACAAGGACTTCAAGGCCCGCCCTCCCAGACAGTTTAACCGAGGCTATGACGATAATCAGTACGGCGGTGGGCCCCGCGGCGGCGGTGGTGACCACTACCGTGGCCGTGATAACGACGGTGGCTTCAGTGGCCGTGGTGATCGCGGTGGCTACGGTGGTAGCCGTGGTGGCGGCCGCTACCAGGATCGCAACGACAGAGATGGCTACCACCGCGATGGACCGCGTGATAGAGACAGAGACAGCCACCGGGGCGACTATGGTCGCGGAGGCTACGACCAGAACTCGTACCAGTCTCGCGATGCCCATGCCCAGGGCCATGCCCAGGGCCATGCCCAGGGCCATGGCGCTACTGACCCTTCCCAAGCCGCAGCGGCTTCGGCAGCTTCTGCCTCGGCAATGGACCCTGCTGCGGCCGCTGCTGCAGCGGCGGCGACAGATGCCGAGGTTGCTGCCCAGTATGCCCAATACTACGGCGGCCAAGACCCGTATGCTGCCTACGGTGGCTACACTGCGTAAGTTCCTTTTGCTCCCCCGTCTATTCACAGGCCTCACTTACTGACACGCTTATAGTTATATGCAGTGGTACTATGCTGCGGCTGCAGCTGCCCAGCAACAACAACAGCAGCCTGCTCCCCCTTCGGGATCGCCTCCTCCCCCACCGCCACCAGCCGAATCCGCTCCTCCTCCGCCGCCCCCATCATCGGCTGCTCCTCCTCCTCCTCCTGGCGCCTCCGGCTCCGGCGGCTACGGCTCGGTATGTTGTTAATACAACGCGACAGAAGTAAAGAGGACGGCTTGGTTTTGGTTTGCTGACTCACCTCTGCTTCTGCGATTTAGGTTCCTCCTCCCCCCGGCTTGTAAAACAAGTCCAAGTAGCAAGCAACTTGAACGAGTGGACATGGTCCTTGATCTCTTCGGCTTCGATTGTGGCCAGCAATTGCTTATTCGACCTCTGCTCTTTCAGCAGCACTCAAAACGCTTGAGAGCGAAAAAAAAGGATAGTTGGGGTATACGTATTCTATACTGTGTTTAATGGGTTGCTCACCTCTAGCATCAGACCGGACTTCTTTTTTTCCCGCCCGTTTCGTTTCTTTTGTTTTCGTTTAATATCTTACGCTACAGCCTCCCGCCATGTCGTGCCTCTATTTCCCTTCCGTGTTGAACTTTGACTTTTCTTCTTTCTCGCAGATGTTCCCCAGTTTATATCCTTTGAGTGGTCCAGCCTGGGAGGTAACGAGGCCTTGATCATACAACCATCTGTGCGATACAGTACTTCTTGGGAGTACATACCTTGTCTCTGTGGTATGTACACATCGTCCCCATCCCTTCCAGCAGTGAGCTGCAAGTTCTGAGCCTATACATACGATGGTGGTTAGTAGTTGACAAGCAGTGGTTCTTCTGGGATGTTTGCTCAAGACGCCCAGATGACTTGGACTGAGGCTAGACCAAAGCTCCACGACATCATCTAGAGACAGCCAGTCAGTCAACTGGCAGTCTTGACTGACATCCCACGAGTGTGCTAATCCCTCCAGCCTTGACGTAGACGTAGAGTTATACCACAATCAAATTCAGAAGACGAATCTCTCTAGGGTTTACCTAGGGTCTAGATGACGACATAGACCAAAAGTATCGTGACACTTTGTACTACCAGAAGTTAGAGACCCAAAGCTTCAAGACAAAACAGACAACCTCGAGCCAAATCTCCACCTGTGTTCTGCAAGCTTGCATCATCACTCGACCAACCACAACGCTCTGATTGCCGATGGCTGCCAGAAATTCACTTGTCCGCACACTTTCTCGCCCCAGAGCTGTCGCTGCTTTATTTCACAGTCAATACATCTCAAGTCTACCCTGCTTTATAGCGCCCACCATCAACACCAGAGCTCCCACCAGAGCCCCCGCCAGAGCCATGCATATCCAAGCCATCCCCATGTTCGCCGACAACTATGCCTATCTGCTAGTCGACGAAACCACGCGTGATGCCCTGATTATCGACCCCTCGCAGCCGTCCGCTGTTGCGCCCATTCTGCAATCCAAGATCGCCGCCGGGGACATCAACCTCACCGCCATCGTCAACACACACCACCACCACGACCACGCCGGCGGCAACACCGACCTGCGCACGCTCCTCAAGCGCCCCGACCTGCGCATCATCGGCGGCGTGCAATGCCAGGCCGTCGACCAGACGCCCGCGCACGGCGCCACCGTCCCGCTCGGCGCCAGCGTGCAGCTGACCGCGCTGCACACGCCGTGCCACACGCAAGACTCGATCTGCTGGTACGCGCGCGACACTGCCGCCGCCGCCAGCGCGCCCGCGTCCGAGCAGCGCGCCGTCTTCACCGGCGACACGCTCTTCATCGGCGGCTGCGGCCGCTTCTTCGAGGGCTCGGCCGCCGAGATGCACCATGCCCTGAACGAGGTGCTTGCCGCGCTGCCCGACGACACGCGCATCTACACGGGTCACGAGTACACCAAGTCAAACGCACGCTTTGCGCTGTCGATCGCCAAGACGCCGGAGATCGAGGCGCTGGCGGCGTTTGCGCAGGCCAACAAGGTCACGCAGGGCCGCTTCACACTGGGCCAGGAGAAGAAGCACAATGTGTTTATGATGATGGGTGATGAAATAGTTACTTCCGCAGTGGAGGAGAAGGAGCCCGTGGCAGTGATGAAGAAGCTGAGAGCGATGAAGGATAGCTTTCGGTAGAGATGGTTGGCTCACGGCGAGGTTAGCATATAATATGTAACCCTAACCAACCCCTAGTCGGTCACTGATGACTTGCCGCTTTGCGTAGCTTCACCAAAAAAGTCCCACCGCCAAACTTAATCACGATCAAGATCTTGCAGCTTCACATACTTCCTTCCCAAGCATAACCCCAGCCACAATGAGTCATCATCGATATCCGTCCATAGACCCTACACGCGAGCCACACTCACTCTCGCTCAAGGTCCTGCGGTAAGCCAATCAATCCCGCCCAGTCCATCTCGCCACACCTCCGGCCATGCCTCCATCTAACCCACTCCCGCACCCACAGCCTCTCGCGGCCGTCCCTCTCGCGCCAAACCCCACTCACCAAGCCAACATCGGCCGCCCACCATGACGATCTCCCGACGCCGATGCGCGCCTCGCTCGCCAGCCCCGCAGACCCCGCGTCAACCTCGGCCTCGCTCTTTTCCCCGCTCGCCAGCCTGCCGCAGTCCTTTGGCGCCGCGTACGTCGGCGAGACTTTCAGCTGCACGCTGTGCATCAATCACGATGCGCTGGACCCGCTGCTCCCGCCGCCGCCAACGGCTGCTGCCCCGGCTGCTGGCCTCGCCGCAGACGCCCCCGGCCGCGAGCCGCGCAGGAAGACTATCCGCAACGTCCGCATCGAGGCTGAGATGAAGACCCCTGGCACCTCTTCCACCGTACACAAACTCGAGCTCATGCCCTCATCCACTACTGTCGCCGCCACTACCTCGAGCCCCGATGCGTCTGATGCCACAGCCACAGCCACCGAGGCCACCATCCCCACAGCCACCACCCCGCAACAGCAGGGCGTCGACCTCGCAGCCGGCCAGACACTGCAGAAGATTGTCAGCTTCGACCTGCGCGAGGAAGGCAACCACGTGCTCGCGGTCAGCGTCAGCTACTACGAAGCGACGGACACGAGCGGGCGCGCGCGCACGTTCCGCAAGCTGTACCAGTTCATGTGCAAGGCAGCGCTGGTGGTGCGCACCAAGACCGGCCCGCTGGCCCTGGGCAAGGCGCCGGGCCGCGCGCGCCGCTGGGTGCTGGAGGCGCAGCTGGAGAATTCGGGCGAGACGCCGATTCTGCTGCATAGCGTGGGGCTGGATGTCGAGGGCCGGCTGTTGTATGACGATTGTAACTGGGAGGTCGATGGCGGTGGGGGCGGGAGTGGAGAGGGGGATGAGGAGGACAAAGAGGGCCAGGCAGAAACAAAGGCCGGCGTGAGCCGGGCGGGACATCGGCCGGTGCTGGGCCCGAAGGAGGTGGAGCAGATCTGCTTTGTAGTGCGGGAGGCCGAGCCCGGGTCGGCAGTTGTAAGCAAGGACGGGAGGGTTATGCTGGGAGGGTTGCGGATTGGGTGGAGGGGCGAAATGGGGAGTCGGGGATCATTGACTACAGGCAAGCTCAGTGTGAGGTCACGGTGAGGCACAGGTGGAATGAAGGGAGCACGGTGGTGAAGGTGAATTACATTAATTAATTCTCAGATTATGCTTGCGTCTACTGTGTACAGTGAGGATCTTCTGATTCCCCGAGATCATGATATCGTAAATGGGCCGGCAGAGCAAACGGCAGAAATCGGCTTCCACACAGTGGACAAAGGGTCAACAGATCATCGTCGTCACTATCTTGGTCAGGTGTATCTTCCCATAGATGCAGGCCCTCGCCATTGTCTCTGATTACACCGTCCCCGTCGCCAATATTGCCATCCGCCTCCCTCTCTGCAAGCCTAAACGGCCGCAGCACCTCGTCTTGGCGTTGAAACATGCGCGCAATATCTCGGCTGGAACCTGCCACTCCGCGGACATCAGCTGCAGCTACGGCCATGTTCGTCACGCATACACTTAGCAGGACGAGCTGCCATTCATTGTCGGCAATGGCAAACTTGCGCAGCAGGCCTTTGAGGGCCTCGTCAACGAGTCGGGAAGCGAGCAGCTGTGGGGATTCGTCGAGATTGAACAGGAAGTTTGGGAGAGGTTGTGAGCGCGAGACGCGATGCTTGTATGCGTCGCCTATGGATTCACCGGGGGCCGCGTTTTTGAGAGACAGGCGGAGGGTCTTGGGCCTTGCCAGCCAGCGACGTGCAGTCATGGTGGTACTGTCGCCGCTGGCGTCATGAACAGTATCAAGCAAATCTGCTCGCATGCGCCTTATTAGAGACGCGGACAGCTTGCATAACTCCTGGTGGATGCGCTCGATGGCGCACAGCTGGCGGTACGAGTCTTCGATGCTAATTTGGGCGGGCAGGCCTGCGCCGCCGTCTTTGACAGGCGTGTTGTCGACTCCGTGCAAAAGACCCCAGATGCGGTCACCGATTCCACGCTCAGCGCCAGGCCCGGCAAGGATTTGCTCGAGGAGTGCAGGTGAGGCGTGGGGCAAGTTGCGGATGTCCGAGACTGTAAGGCAGTTTTCGAGTCCCTTTTCGTGGCTGGAGCTGAGATCAAGACTGGCGGGGGGGTAGACGAGACTGGCGGGGGGATAGACGAGACTCTGCAGGGCATTAGCGATCCGCGATCCAATGGCGGGGATCTGGCGCACTGTGTGTTTGTCCATAAAGTCCACAGCAGCCTCATGGGACCACACAGCCAGGGTTGTTTGACTTTTTGGCTTGTGCTTGGTGCCGGCGATTTTGCTCAGCAGCTTGTTTGTGGCAATGCCGCAGGCACACGTGAAGCCACATTCGTCCTGGAGCTTCTGGCGGAGGAACTGGGCCAGGTGGGAGCCTAGGAGCAGGCGCAGCGGCACGATATTTGATGGACGGGCGGACGAGGTGGCGGGCGGAGACAGAGCGTGGCTGAGGGCTTCCTCGACAGGCAGACCGACGACAGGGCCACAAAATGACGTCAGGTCACATTCAAAGCCATGTTGGGGGTTTTGGCGAGACAGGTGGAAGAATGAGTTGGCAAGATTGTCAAGATTGAGGCACGAAATGTTGTAGTCGATGATGTCGGTGACGTCTGGTCATGTGACGTAGGGGGGGGAGGGGTGGTGTCAGTGGCAGGGCAGGGCAGAGTCGGAGCCCTCCTTGGTTGGGCATCGTATTCAGCACAGGGCCAGGCAACAACTCACCCAGAAACACCTCGTCAAGGCCAAGCCTCTCGACCTTTCCATTCCACGAGATAGAAGCCAGCACAGCACACAGGGCCTTGCTCTCGTCTCGAAAGAGGGTCAGGTCCTCGCCATCGACAACAACCAGGTCGGGGCAGGCCTTCCGGGCATCATGCAGTAAGGACAGCTTTTTGACACCGCGCGCGCGGGCTGCATAGTTGCACGTGGCGATGATGGATTTTTGGCGGACGGCGAGGGGTTTTGATTTTAGCGACGGGTCGTGCTTTTCGAAGACGGAGGCGTAGAAGCAGTCGTAGTCCTGGAGGATGAGATGAGTCAGCGGGTTGACTATGGTGTGGAATACGAAGTGAAGAAAGCGGAGATACAACACGATGCGGGTGGTTCTCTCTATCTCCTCTATCCCCTCTATCTCAGACTCACAAAATGCAGAATCAGCCGGTCGTCCCTCCGGCGCGGCGGTCTAGCCGTGGGTTGAAAGCCGTGGGCGATTCTAGACGTGGGCTTGGCAGCGAGTGTAGTGGTGGCAGTGGGTGTAGTAGTGGCGCTGCTGCTATTGATGCTGCTATTGATGCTGGCTAGCGCGGGCAAACATGCCGTGGGAACGAGACTCGGATGTGCATGTGGCCTTTGCGTATCATGGCAGCCGGCGTTATAAGCGCTGCTGTTATTGGTGTTGCAGCTGCTATTGTTGTCACTATCACGGGTTTGGCGGTTCGGGTTGTGTCTGTGTGGGTGGAGTTGGTGGGCCATGTGGGAACAAGGAAAGGAAGAAGTGTGTGTGCACAGTACAGTACAAGTCAGCTCAGGTAATAAATGCGGTGGGTTGGGAAACAAAGAAAGAAACAACGCCTGTGCAGCAAGGCAAAGGCCAAAGCCGGGCCCAGCAAGCTTTGGTGGGAAAAAAGAATATTTTTAAATAAGAAAATAAAAAAAATAAAAAAATAAAAACCCCCAGTCGTGGCCTCCCATTGGCCGGTGCGTTGTTCTTCTCGGTGCTCGCCAGAAGCCCATTCAAAGCTCTTTTTCGCTCCTTTTTCGCCGTCAAGCTCAGCTGTAGAAGCTCTGGACGGCTTTTTTACAACTTTTTTTTACATCATTTTCTTCCATTTTTACTTTGAGCCGATTTTTAGACATTGTCAATGCCATTGTTAAAAAAGGAAGAAAAAAAAAGCGTTGAGTTCATTGATTGATCGACCTGTGATATTTGACAGACAGAAACAAGACAATCAATCAATCAATCATACTATACATTGTTGTCAAGTTTGTATATCTGTTTTGTTAGGGTTTATTGTGTCCCCACAAAAGATGCTACACCCAAATCACTGCCAATTTGTGCCTCAAGAGACAATGAAAAAAGAAAATTCTCCTCGTCCCTTCAATCAAAAGCCGGCTTCGCGATCAGACCCTTCCTGGCAGCTTCAATAGCAGTGAACGGGAAGGCAGCAGGCATAGCAACACAGAAAGTGTCGCATCTGACAGCCCGGGGGGAGGCGCGGAGACGGGGGGAGGGGAGGGGATAGAGTTAGAAGAGGATGGATGACCAGCACAGGACCTAAGAACAGCCAAAAGTCTGGGCTGAATTAACTGGCTTATTGGCCGGAAAAAACATCAAAACCCGAGAATTAACTGGCTCCGGGACTTTGTTGCGTTGCCCCCTTAACAGCCCGTAACACACATCTAAACCTTGGTTAGCGAAGAAGGAAAAAGGAAGGGGCCCTAAAAGGAAAGAGGATGCTATTTATAGGAACATGGGAGGGGGAAGGGACGCGAAAAAGATGGGGCCCAAAAGATGGGGATCCTAGAAGATGGAGGGGATCCACTATTTGGGCAGGCCAATCAAGAGGGAGGAAAAGAAGAAAAGAAAAGAAAAGAAAAGAAAAGAAAAGAAAAGAAAAGAAAAAAACCTCCCCAGGACTCGCCTGGGTTTCATAAAACGGTGCTGAATGCCCGAAAAGACGGGATCCGGGGCCAGAGGGCGGAGGGCCGAGAAAGAAAGGGTCTGTGGGTGTCTGTGTCTGAAGTTTGTGAGTCCAAGTCCCTTTTTGGGGATTGGGGAGATTCTTCTTCCCAGCTGGCCGTTTTTTTTTATCTTCTTCCTGAAGGCTTGTCAACGCCTTCAAGCGTGGGTTATGTGTATGTGCGTAAGCTGTGCGCAAGGCTGCTGTGTTTCTAGAGGGACATGGGGAGTGTGAGTGTGAGTGTGAATTGTGAAGTGTGTTAATGGGCCAAAGCCAGCAAGCTCCACTATGATACTATGAATAGCCGCAGCCTGGAAGTCTGTACATACAGATTGTGCGTGCATATGCATGTACATGTACTTACATCCATCTGTGTTCTGTGTGCGCACGTGCGTACCTCTTGTTGCTGTGTGTGTCTCCACAGAGACATCGTCTTGCTTTCTTGCTCACTGGTCTCTTCTCTTTCATTTCCTTCGTTGGCTTTCAATTTGGACCCGTCAATTTTTGTTCATTTCGTTTCTCGCTTCTATGCAAAACAAAACTCTCCGTCCGTCCATAGTATACGGAGTTACCAGCTCTTTATTCCGCTTTATCCCCAGGCAAGGTGAATGGAGGAGGGGATAATATGTAGATGAAGATCAGGAGCATGTTGCTATGCAGGCTGGTGTGCGGGAAAGATGAACGTTTTTTTTCTTCTGTTCTTCTAATTTTTTTCTTTTTTTCTTTATTCTTCCTTTTTCTTCTTCTTTTTGCTGCATGAATGTCTGAAGCAATGAACAAAACGAACATGTTCAACTTAGACGCCGTCGTTGTTCCTTCAAGCTTGTCGGTCTTTGTGATTGGTGGGACTGGCCTGACAGGACCCACTCGTGACAGGACAAGTCCATATACCGAAGATTAGCCAGAAACAGTTGAATGACCAACGGATACAGCAAAAGCTCAGCGGTTATGCAGTGCAGTTGAAAAAAGAGAGAAAAAGAAAAAGGGCAGAAAAACACATGTCAAGTGTGATTGTCTGCCTGCAGTTAGCAAAAGAAAGGAAAAAAAAAGAAGAAAAAAAAAGAAATGCTGCATCCCTTTTCGGTAATTCTTTTTTTAGAACCTCTGCCCGCTTAGTACGTACTTACATACACGCACAATATGTGGGTTCGTGATAGTGATGGGCAGGATGTGCTACAGCGGACCTGTTGTGATCTCTTTCTGGTCTGTTCCCCTCCCCAAGAAGGACACAAACGAGCAGAGCAAAAACAGACGACGCACAGGAGAGAAAGGAAGAAAAAAAGGAAGCAAAATACAGAAGAGGGTTGTCGACTCTAAACTAAATCTTGAGGTCTGTTCGCAGGCTTAGTCCAGACAATGGGCGAGGAGGGAGAGACACCAGACAAAAGACACCCAACAATTAAAGAAAGAATAGCGTCCCCCCTGTGAACCCTGCTGCAACTCGAAACTCCGTGATTAGGTTCTGGCGGCTGCAACTTTCATCTGTGCAGCCAGTTTCATGTTTTTTGGCGTGAGTTGTGAGAATGGTGAGAACAGCCAGAATTTAATCCTCATTTAATTTAATTTAATTATTCCCTGAATTCTGTGCTTATTTGCCTTGCAGCCTGTAAATAGGACTTAGGGTCTTTGCCCCTGTCTCTAAATACGCCAGCGCCTGTCCGGGCCCCTGCCCCCCTGTTCTAGTGTCTGTTGCTCCCTAGAAGGGCCTAGCAGGGTTTAGTAGACTCCCCTGTTCTCGTTGTCCCCTGTTCAAGTCCTCCCCCCCCGTTCTAGATGTCCCTTCTTGCTGTGTGCTGCCTCTACTTCTACTTCGCCTCTACTTCACTCGCCTGTACTGTCTGTACTCTACCGCTTGCCTGTGCCCATATATACACTCCATTGGCCTTCATTCTTCTCGCCTTGTTGCTGCGCCCATCCAGTCTTGTCTTTTTCTCTCTTCTTCTTCGTTCATCTCGAAAGTCTCCCTTTATAACGCTATTGTTTCTCTTTTGTGCCTCCTGGTTTCAAATTCTTTTTTTTCTTCTTCTCTTCTTCTCTTCTTTGTATTCTGAAGAAAGCCGTCCATTGACTCAGCCACTTTGACAGCATTCTTTATTATTATATTTCTTTTTTATTCTGTTCCTTGATTCTTTACTATATCAGCACTCGTCAGGTGTTCGTCTTTTCTTTGTTCTCTCTTCTTCCCCAACACACACACACAACCAAACACACACACACACTCACAATGAGCGCCGCCACGATACAACAGCAGCCGCCTGCTCCTCGTGTCCTGAGACCCAAGCTGTCTCTCACCACCTCGCTCTCCACCGCGAGCCGCAAATCATCACTTTCTCACACTACCGCAATGGCCCAGCCGCTATCACCAACCGCCCTGACTGCACTAAACACCCTCTCAAATAAGCATGTCGCGCTCTCTTCCTCACCACAGGCCGTCTCAATTTGCGGCCCCCTCTCGACATCTCGGTCCCAGTCCCAGTCCCAGTCTCAGCCCGAGTCCGATTTTCTTTTTCCAGTCTTTTTCGAGTCTTTTTTTCATTCTTTTTTTTCTCTCTTTTTCAGTCTTTTTTTTCGTTCTTTTTTTCAGTCATTTTACCTTCATTTCCCGTCGGCTCTGTTGCCACCATCA
>JAXHKQ010000604.1:0-10814 GCA_038407185.1 Chalaropsis ovoidea
CCCACCATGTCGCGGCTGCTGTGCCTGCCGTTCAGCAGGTAGTGCACGCACCGCCTCCCCCGCGCACGGCGGCGCCGACTCCGGCACCGGCCTCTGTACCAGCATCGCGCGTCGCGACTCCGCTGCCAGTACCTATTGCCATTGCTGCGCCCGCATCTACGCCCGCGTCTGCGCCTGTACCCGTTGCGCAGACCGTTCCTCCGACGCCAGCGCCAGCGCCAGTGGCGACAACACCTAGTATCCCAGCCGCAGCTGTTCAGGTCGCCGGCGGACAGCCGCCGCTTCCTGTGGCGACAGGTGCGGTAGGAGAGCCTGCGCCGCTGCCTGTTCAGCCTGTGGCTGGCGTGTCGCAGGCTACTCTAGTGCAGGCTCAGCCAGCACCGGCACCGGCACCGGCATCAGCACCGGCATCAGCATTAGCACCGGTACAATCACAGCCACAGACACTACCCGCGCATGCGCAAAGCACTACCTCGCCAAGCACGCAGCCAACAGCAACCCAGCCCACAGCGCCCCAGACCTCCGCGCCGGGCCCCTCGGGCCAGACAGCGGCTTCTGTAGGTGTGGCCCCGGCAAGCGTCGCTCCAGCGGTTCCAGCCCCCGTGAGTGTGCCGCTGGTTCCAGCACCGGCGGTCTCTAGCGCTGCTGCTTCGGTGGCGGTGGTGGCGGCGGTGACCCAGGCCCAGGCCCAGACACCGTCACAGACACCGTCACAGACACCCACACCCATTCAGGCTCTGCCTCAGCCGCAGCCGCAGCCCGCCCCAACAGCACAACCAGCGACTGCCAGTCCATCCGTTTCTTCAGCAGCGCCTACTCCTGCTCCTGCTCCTGCACCAGCGCTAGCTCCCACGCCAGCACCACTACCAGTCCCGACGCCTAGTCCTGCACCAGCTCAGAGCCAGCCCCTGGCGCACAGCGTATCTGCCGCCCCAGCGCCAGGCCTCCCTACGCCGGCGGCTGCGCCTGCATCGACGCCGAATACTGCTGCGCTTCCCGTCTCAGTTCCGGTAGCAGCGGTGGCTGGTCCTGTGTCTGGCACGCCTGGGGCGTCTTCTGCTGTGGGGTTGCCTGACGCGGGAGTGTCTCCCTCTGTGTCTATGTCCACGCCTGCGTTTGTGGCTGTATCTACGCCTGTATCTACGGCTGCACCAGCTGTAGCTCCTGTCCCGGCTCCTACCGTCGCTGTGAATCCCCCCACGTCCGCGCCAGCGTCTGTACCTGTTGTTGCTGCACCTGTGGCTGCGCCTGTTGTGCCTGCAGCCGCAGCACCCAGCCCGGCTCCTGTTTCAACGCCACTTCCAGCCCCAGCCCCGGCTTCGGTCTCGGCGCCGGCCACGGGTGTTTCTTCTCCAGCACCGGTGGTAGTGGGCTCTGCGACTCCAGCTGCGACCCAGGCTCCAGCTCCGGCTCCGGCTCCGTAGAGAAGCGGACATTATCACTTATCACCACGCGGTTCCTCATCTCTCTATATTCTTTTGCTTTATTCTCTTCCTCTTCCTCATCTTCTCTCTCTCTCTCTCTCAAAAACGGCGTTTCCTCTTTCTTTTTTACAGCGGTTTCTTTCTTCCTTGCTTGCACAGCTACAAATCATGTTCTATGATGAACCGGGGTCTCGGGTTCGGGTGGGAAACAACGGCGGGGTTTCTTTTTTTTTCTTTTTTTTTCTTTTCCATTACTATTCCCGCGACGGCCTTGTTTTTCTTTCTTCTTTTCTTCAGGTTTTTTTTATTAATTTTCCTTTCTCTTTCTTCTCTCTCTCACTCCCGTCTTTCTTTCTGTCTCTTCTGCAGACATTCCCTTTTTTTTTCTGTCTTTTTCCTTCTTGTTCTTGTTGCTTTCTTATATCCTCGCAGTGGAAGCCAGCCGAAGCACCCAAAACGGACGGGCGAGACTTGGGTCTCCTTTTTGTCTCTCTGAGTCTCCCTCCTTTCGTTTTTCTGGGCGCCTGGCTGAGCTTGTTCATCCGCCTAGTTTGATGTTTCTATCTTGTGTTTTTTTCCATCTTGCGCTGTTCTGTGGTTGTGTGGTGGTGGTGATAGAGAAGAAGTGCGGGACCAAACAGCTACTCTTTTTTCTTCTTTCTGTTTCCCGCGGTTTGGCTGTGGTTAGGCTTGGTTTATTGTCTCATTTATTGTATATTTTTTTTATTTTGATAAAGAAAGAAGGCGCAATTCAATTTCCCGTCTTGCTGGTGATGTTTGATATGAGGTCCATCGTGAGATTAAGCGCGCGTCTATATGGAGGCCGGCCGGCAGTAGCGCGCGCTTGTGCGGGTTGTCAAAAAAGCGGCTAAAACACGGGCAAACAAAACAAAACAAAGTCACGCGGCTGCTAAAAGCGAGGGTATTGTTTACATTTGCGAGAACACGCAGAAGAGAAGAAGAGAAGAAAAAGAAAGAAAAATGTGCAGAAAAAGGTTGCTATGGATGCACATCGGAGAGTTTTTTTTTTCTTTTTTTTTCTTCTCTTTTTGTTGCTATTAATTGCTGGTTGTTTTGTTTATTAAGATGCAGAGAAGTAAACAAAAATAAAAAAGGAACAAGGAACAGGCACAAGGAACAGGAACAGGAGAGAGAAAAAAGCTTGGGACGTTGTTCAGGTGGAAGTTGACGAGGAGAGAATAAGAAAAAAGCACGGGCAGAGAAAAAAGAAAGAAAGAGGGAGAAAAAAAGAAAAGAAAAAGAACGAAGAATAGAGATCCCCATGATGCACACAACATCGGGTGAAGAGATTTCCGTGTCTCTGGCTGGGCTTTAGGGTTACTCGCGGCTTCGGGTGTACATGCCATGCCATGTCGGTTGTCTCCCTGTTTTTGTGTGCATGCAGCCAGAGAGACACAGCCTACAGAGGGGCCAGGCTGTTTTGGGGGTGTGATTTACAGTGGTGTTTAGTGGCCGTGTCTGGAAGGGTACCCACTAAAGCTGTCAACAGAGGCAGACCAGAGGCAGAGAGAGGCACCTGTAACCTGTGTACCTGTGTACCTCTGCTTCTGGCCTGCCTCTCTGCCTCTGGCCTGCCTGTCTCCCTCTTCATGCCCAATTTATCTCTCCCTTGTTCCCTGTCCTGCTCACTCTTTTTTTCTTTTTCTTCTTTTCAACTGAAGTCAAGCGCGGACAGCTGCTTGGCCTAAACACAGCCAGTGTACCAGTGCACAGCATAGGACTGCATGGCTATCGTCATTTGGGCCCTCCCCCCTGTAAGTGTACTGGAGACAGGTCTGAAAAAAACACAATGTGGCCTGTAGTTGTAGGCGGTGGTGCTGAGGAAAAGGGTCGCATGTTTCTTTGCGCCCGGAAAGAAGAAGAACAGCAATAAAAGCAGGAGAACGGTGGCAACGAGAGGGGAAGAGGAAAGTAGAATTTGTTATGAGTTTATTCGGGTTTTATTCATATTTATTCAGATTTATTCGGGTTTTATTCAAATTTCCTCAGATTTATTCAGCTTTTAATCTTGTTTTGCTCTGCCCGTCTCGCTTTAGCACCTCTCTTTTAGCGCCTCGTCCGCCTAAACCCGCCTAAAAAAAACGAAAAGAAAAAAGTCATTTGTTTTCTTTTTCCCCCAACTGGAACTTCTTCCTCTCCCTCTTCTCTTCCTCTTCCTTTTTCTTTTCCCTCTCTCTCCCTCGCCCAAAAAAAACAAAACCTTGTTTTTTCTTTATCAATCGCGCCCAAAGTCTAACTGAGTGAAGCTCTTCTCAGCCTCAGACTCAGCGCCCGATTTCACCATGATGTCCACTCCCCGAGTCGGCCCTCGCCCTGAGGTTGGCGATGTTCTCTGGGTTGTTCGTACGTCTCTTTCTGTCTTTGTTTTGTTTCTGGTGTTTCGCTTCTGTTTGGTTGCTGTGCAATGGCCACCATCCAGCCGACCAAAGCCCGGATAGGCGCCATGTGACTATCACCAGCCAGCTAGACGCAGACACACACACACACTCTCTCTCTCTCCTCTCCATTTACTGACACTCTCCTCGCCTCGCGTAGATGATTTCCAGGCCCGCACATCCGACGAACTCACCCTCATCAAAGGCGATTTGATTGAGCTGATCGAGCGAGACGACGAATTTGGCGATCGATGGTACCTGGGCCGCCATCTCGGCAACGGCAACACTGGGCTCTTCCCCGAGGGTGCGTGATAACCGTCTTCCTCTTCTTCCTCTTCTTCTTCCCCTCCTCCTCCTCCTCCTCCCCTCCGTTGACTGCCGCAAACCCACCCCCGTCTCTAACTCTGCCTATCCTCCCCTCTCTCCAGCCTACACCCAACCAGCTCCCAAGGACCAGCTGCGCAGCCATGGCATCAAGCCCATGACCCCTCTTTTGGAGGTCTCCAGCGCCACCGACACCAACAACCCCATTTCCAGCCTCGATGCCGTCGCCGCCGCCGCTCCCGCTCCTGCGCCCACTGCTACTACGACTACTACCAGCGCCCCCTCCTCAAATGCTTCTGCCACGCCCACCAGCCCAAGCACTGCCGCCGCCATCCCCATACCCAAAATCACAAACACAGCCACCTCCTCTGGCCCCAGCTCCATCGGCATCCCCTCCATCTCCGCCCCGGTAGTCCTCCCCCAGCAGGACAGCCAGGTGCTTCACGATACCCTCAACGTTATTGACGAGCACATCACCAACCTCCGGTCGCCCCCTAGCATCAGCGCCTTGAACGTCGGCAACGACTCGGGCAGCGAGTACAGCACCCAGTACGACCACCGCATGTCGTACATCCACGGCGAGGAGACAGACGAGGAAGAGGGCGACGTCCCCCACACCCGCGCTGATATCATGGCCTGGGGCCCCGACGACGTCGCCGAGTACCTGTTTACCGTGGGCGTTGAAAAGCACCACTGCGAAGTCTTCCGCGACCAGGAAATCGCCGGCGAGGTGCTGCTGGAATTGGACCAGAGCTCGCTGTTCATCAAGGCCTTTGACTTGGGCTCCGTCGGCCGCCGCCTCAAGACGTGGTCAAAAATCAAGGCTCTCCAGGACGAGGTCGCCTCTGCCCAGGCGCCCCCGCAACGACGAACAACCGCCTCCAACTACGGCAGCGAGGCCGGCTCCGAATACCCGCGCAGCCGCAGCCGCACCAACACCGTCACCAGCACCGGCCGCCCCGACGACCGCCCCTCCTCCATGCAGCCCAAACACATCGTCACCACCAACACCATGGCCTCCAACAGAATTGGCTCGTTCCCCCTGCGCTCCGCGCCAGCCTCCGCCGGGATACCCGACAGCCCAACCCACTACAAGCGGCCCTCCGCCGCTTCAATCCGCGACATGAACCACACCCGCAACTCCTTTTCCGAGTATCGCTCCCCCTCGGCTCTCTCCAAAATGGCCCCGCCGTCCACCTCCTCCAGCACCGACCACAGAAAGCAACCATCGTTTGATAGAAACTGGACCATGGGCGGTGCTTACACGTCGCCGCGCCCGCTTTCTTCCACTGGCCTGCAGGACATAATGGCGGCCCAGGGACAAAAGTCCCACACTTCCTCCGCCCATGGCACTGTCCCCGACTCCGGCGTGGAAATGGACCGTGGCTACCTGTCAGGCACCGACAGTGACGCCAAGCGCAGCCTCAAGGGCGGCATGCTCAAGAAGCGCGACAGCACCCACGGCGCCAGCTACACCGAGGAACAGCGCGTGCGCTCTGCCACCGCCATGAGCCGCCACTCGCGCTACGGCAGCGTCGATCTGCCCGACGCCACCCAGACCGCCTCGCAAAAGTACTACGGCCTCCAGCCTGGCAGCCACCGCAAGACAAACTCCACGGCCACTACGGAATCCGCAAAACCCCCTCCTCCCGCCAAAGACCACCCGCCCACCGTGACCAAGCTCGACAGCCCCACCACAGCCCTGGCCCCCACATCGCCGTCCTCCACCACCCACAAGTCTGCGCACGACTGGCTCTCGGCCATGAAGTCTGGCCACAGACACTCGGGCTCAAACAGCGGCAGCGGCCTTCGCGCAATATCCGACTCGGTGTCCTCTCCGTTTTCCAAGTTTTCGTCCTCCACCGCCGCCGCCGCCAACGAGTCCTCGCCTCTGGCGTCTCCCATCACCCGCACCGGCTCTAGCACGGCCTCTGCCGGCCGCAGCTTCGAGCTCGATTCGCCCGATGTCACTAAGAGCGCTGCAGCCTCCACCGTGTCCGGCAACAGCCGCACCAACGTCAAGAGAAAGAACAAGCAGGAGACCAGCGCGTACCAGCGCGGTCTGCTCAAGATCAGCCCGCGCGAGGCCATGAAGGACGCCGACTACAGCGGCTGGATGAAGAAGAAGAGTTCCAACCTCATGACCACGTGGAAGCCGCGTCTGTTTATCCTCAAGGGCCGCCGTCTCTCATACTACTATAGCGAAGACGACGACCAGGAAAAGGGCCTGATTGACATCTCCTTCCACCGCGTCCTACCGGCCGACAACGAGCGGCTCACGGGCCTCCACGCCACGCTCACCGGCGCCGGCAACCCCAGCAGCGGTAACAGCGAGGGCGGCGTGGAAAAGGGCGACGACGGCATGTTCATCTTCAAGCTGACGCCGCCGCGCGCCGGCCTGTCCCGCGCCGTCAACTTCACCAAGCCCACGGTGCACTACTTTGCCGTGCCCAACCTCGGCCAGGGCCGACTGTGGATGGCCGCGCTGATGAAGGCTACTATTGAGCGCGACGACACGCAGCCCGTCACCACGTCGTACCAGCAAAAGACCATCTCGCTGGCCAAGGCCCGCCAGCAGCGCCACCGCCCGCCCGAGCTGCGCGACGAGGGCGCTGCTGCGAGAGCTGAGAGCGACGCGCTGGCACAGGCGCAGGCTCGTGCCCAGGCGCAGGCGCAGACGGCCGGGCAGCCGGACAGTGGCGCGGAGAACCTAGTGCCGCAGAGCGCATAGCCGCGCGGCTTGACGGCCTTTGGGGGTCGGTAGTTGATGTGGCGGCGTTCTTTTTTTTTTCTTTTCTTTTCTTCGTCTTCTTTCTGTGTGTCTGTCTCCCGGCTTGCAGTCTTTTTTACTCTTCTTTTTCCTTTCCTTTGTCTCATTGTTTATGTTGTCTCTCTTTTGCTTTTTGTTTTTTTATTGGTTGAAAGCGGCCGATTGTCTTTTTTTCTTCTTTTTCTCCTCTTTCTTTTGCCTTTTTCCCTCTTCACGAGTCCTTTCTTTCCCTTGTTTTCGTTCCTCTATTATATCCCTCCTCCTTTATTCTCTTTTGCTGTCTTCACTTGTTCCACGTCTCTCGCCTTTTTGCTTGTGTTGCGGGCTTCATATTCGCTTCTCCTCCTCTTCCTCCTCCTCCCACCCCTCCCCTTATAGCCATGGCGCTTACATGAGCAATGATAATGGGACGGCACTTGTTGTTGTTGTTCTGTGTATGAATACCATTCTAGATCAGATTTTGTGTCCAGTCCTTGTTGGTGCTTGTGTTGTGCCTACTTACTTACTGTGCGTGCTATGACATGTAATGTACCTCTGAGCGCATAGACATGTACACCTAGATCCGTGTACCTCTGCCGTGTCTCTGCCTCTCCCCCGCCGCCGTACCACTCCTCGCCAATCACGGCCCGCAGCTCGTCGCAGTGAGGGGTAGCCGTGCATCAACAACATGTGGGCGTGGGTACATAGGTACATAGGTACTTAAGTACGTACCTCCACGTCGCACAAATGGCCCCATAAAAATGCATGCAGTCGTTCCTTCCCTGTGAAGCTCGGGCCAATCAACCATCGGGATCGGAAGAACTATTGTCCGGCAGGGGGGACAGAAGGGAGAATGGACGGCCCAGAGCCGCGAGATGGATACCCGGATGACAAAGAGCGGGCATTCTTAGTCAGAGCCCTTGCTGCATGCAAACAATGCCCAGCATAAGCACTATGTACGCTATGCACGCTATGCAGGCGACGCAGGCTACACAGGCGACACACGCCGCCGCTGAGCGGGGCTCTGGTATTTAGACCCGGCCGCGCCTCGTTTGCTTTCTTTCTGCTTCTTGCATGCTTGACTGTCTACCACACATTCGCCAGTTGTCCTTTCCCAACACACACACGCACGCACAAAAAAAAAACCCGCACGCATCCCGCCCCCAACCCTTGCGCCACAGAACACCAGCACAACATGCCCACCACACTCATCTTCGGCGGCAGCGGCAAAGTCGCGCGCCACCTGACACGCCTCCTGGCAACCCCGGCCAGCGCCGCCAGCGCCGCCCACGTGTCGCCACCCACGCCGCACACCGTGTACAGCATCATCCGCGACCCCGCGCAGGCCGCCGCGCTGACCGCGCTGGGCGCTACGCCGCTCGTGCAGTCCATTGAAGCGGCCAGCGTGGCCGAGCTGGCCGCCACCATCGGCCGCGTCGACCCGGACTTCGTCGTGTGGAGCGCCGGCGCCGGCGCCGGCTCGTCGCCCGAGCGCACGCTAGCCGTCGACCGCGACGGCGCGATCAAGGTGATGGACGCGCTAGCAGTCGCGGGCGACAACGCCAGCGACAGCGCCAGCGACACCGACGCAGCGCGCCGCCGCCGCCGCTTCATCATCATCAGCGCCGTCGACGTGCGCGACCGCGCGCACAAGCCCGTGCCCGCATGGTACTCAGCCGCCGACACGGCGCTGAGCGACCGCATGTGGGGCGTGATCGGCGCGTACATGGAGGCGAAGCTAGGCGCAGACCGCGAACTGCGCACGGGCAACGCGCGCCGCGGCCTGGCATACACGATTGTGCGGCCGGGCGGGCTGGGCGACGGCCCTGGCGTCGGCCGCGTGCGCGCCGGCCGCGTCGGCGTGGTCGGCGTCATCTCGCGCGAGGACGTTGCTAGCGCCGTGGTCGCCTGCATGAATAACCCGGCGACTGTCGGGCTGGCTGTCGATGTCCTCGGCGAGGGCAACGGCCAGGGCGCGGCGCCTATCGAGGAGTCCATCGGCCGTGTCGCTCGGGAGAAGGAGGATTGCTTCGAGGGCTTCTACTAATCGGAGGCCGGCTGGGTGAGTGGGTCCGGGCGACATGGGGTAGGCAGGAAGGAGGTAGTTGCTCTGGTTGCAGTTGGACGGGGCAACTGCTCTCTTGGGAGGAGGTACTTGCCCTGATGGAAGCTTGACTAGGCAGTTGCCCTCTGGATATCCTGTGCTACCATCGAACAGAAACAGGACCCACTCGCTGTACTCTGTACCTTCCGTATGCTCTCGGTGTACTCTCGGTGTACTCTCGTGTAGTTTCAATTGTATTGTTAGTGTACTACAAACATGTCTACCAACGACCACCTGCTTGCGGTCGTACATAGTATCAGACTCTTGATTTTGTCTTGTGTGTGCTCCTCGTCATAGACAATTGAGGCTAGCACTGTCGCCTGTCTCGGCACACTCTGCCCGGCCGGCCTGTTGTCTGCACCGAGACACGGGCCGGTGGCGGTGTTTGGGGGCTGGCGACACATGTCAGACAGCGTAAGGGAGCACAGAGACACACCACGGCAGCCGTGTGGATGGGTTGCATGTTGGACACGCGTTGCACTCTGTGGAAAGACGTGACATGGCGTGGCCTCTCCTCTTGTCCTCTTGTCACTCCCGCTGCTGTCCTCCCTTCTCCCCCCCTCCCCCCCCGCGGCAACTCTCGCTGTCCATGTGGTCAGCCCAGTGCGCCATGTAGAACAGTCATATATACACGCAAAGGCCTTTGTCGCTTGCCCGACGAACAATGGGCCCGCCGCCAGAAGGCAACCAGCCATGCGCTATGGGCTATGGCCATGTGCTCAGCACTAACACTCGCACTAGCAGGACGGACTAGTGGCAATACACACAGATTGGCCACGGGATCTGAGCACCCCAGCTGCTGTTGCTGTTCTTCGTGTGTTCTGTTTTATCCCTCTTCACGCTTAGGGCGTTGGCGTTGGCGTGGCATGGCACGGCATCCATCCCTTCGAGGGCGGGGAGAGAAGGAACTACACTGCAAAGGGAAGAAAGGGAGAGTCCAGAGATGGCCAGCGAAAAGAAAAGGCGACCAAAGCAATCGTGCTGCTGCTGCGCCAAGGGCAAAGACAAGCTTGCGGCCAGTGTGTGCAGCAGTCGATACCATATGTAAGCGCAGGTAAGGTGCATGCTGCGAACGTGCGCCTGTGCTGTTGTCTGGTTGGCTGGCCCGAGCGAAGCAGGACAGGACGACAAGGCAAAAGAGAACAGAGAGACGACAAGAGACCAGAGAGACGAGACAAGACGAAAAAAGAGGGCACCCGCCCCAGCTTCAGGGCTGTGTGGGCGGCCGTAAGTATCAGGTACATGTCAACGTCAAGGCAAAACGCAGACGCAAGAACCAACACGCAAGAATCAGAAGCAAAACCCACAAGCCGGGCTTGTGAGAAATGTATGTGCTCAGACGTTTTCTGACTTGGGAATTGCTGCTGGCTTATTCTTAGTGTGTTGTATGGAGTAGCAGTCAAGCCCAGGCGAGGGGCTCGGGCCTCGGGCCCCCCCTCCCTCCATTTTCTGTTGATAGTGTCTCCCCCTCCCCTCAATGCTGGCTATTGGCTTACAGGCAAGGTTCTAGAACATTGGTCTTGGCTTGGGGCTGCTTTCTCGGTGTCTTTGCTGTTGTGTGCATGTGCATGTAGTACAGGCGGACGATGTACGGCCCGGCAATATGTGTATGCATGGCACGGCGGACGGCACTACGCACGCACGCATCCACCCATGTTCGTCCGCGTCCACATGCATCCAAGACATGCTGTGTGTGTATGTGCTCTTTACATGTTGCTATCCATATTGCCCCTCGGCCGGCGGGCTGTGTCTGCCCACAGAATCCCCGCCATATCCTCCCCGCCCGGAGGGAGAGCCGCCCTACCCCCTGAGCAGCC
>JAXHKQ010000605.1:0-10802 GCA_038407185.1 Chalaropsis ovoidea
ACCATCCAGGTATGTTTTTTTTGCCATCCCAGCTAGCATCATGTCGAAATTCCATCCTTGTTGACATTCATCTCAGACAAGGTCGCCGCCGAGAAGCGCCAGGAAGCCCACGAAACGTTCCAAGGCACCTTCTACTCTTGCTCTACCCCCGTCCCGCCACAATAATGTTGTCAATCAACCTCACCGCCGGCCCGCCGCTATGGCCCAGGTCCTCGCCCTCCTGCACCTCTTCAACCGGCAGAAACTTTATGGCACCGCTGAGAATCGCGCCCTTGGCCACATCCACCGTGCCAATCTCCTGCATCGTCGTCGGATCTGCCAGCGAAACATAGTCCACTGTGAAGTGCACACGCTCCGACGGCTTCAGCGCCTGCTGCTGCGCCAGCGTGCCCTCGATCACGGCCATGGCCGCGCCAATCACGCTCGCGCGGTCCACGGCGCCGTCTTGGCTGATTTTCCGCTCGGCTGCCTTCAGCGCCCAGTTCAGCACCGTGGCAGCTGCGCGCCGCCTAGCGCCGAGGTACACATTGCGTGAGCTCAGCGCCAGCCCGTCGGCCTCGCGCTGCGTAGGGCCAATGACCACCTCGATGGGCATCAGGAAGTCGCGCACCATGGTCTTGATGACCACAGTCTGCTGCACGTCCTTTTGGCCAAAGTACACGCGGTTGGGCTGCACAGCGTTGAACAGCTTCATGCACACTGTGGCCACGCCGCGGAAGAAGGTCGGCCGCGACGCGCCCTCGAGCAGGTCGCTGACGGGCGTGATGGTCACGAAGCTGCCCTTGGACGCCACCTCCTGGCCGGGGAAGCCGGCGGGGTACATCTCGGCGGTAGTGGGCGCAACCACAGCACTGACACGGCCCATATTGCCGCCGTCGTCGGCCAGCTCGCGGTCCAGCGCCACCAGCTTGGCCACGTCGGCGTCCCACGTGACGGGGTAGCTGGCCAGGTCCTCGTGCACGCCGAACTGCGCGGGGTTGAGGTAGATGCTGACGACGACGTGGTGGTTCGCGCGCGCGGCGGCGCGGATCAGCGACATGTGGCCCGCGTGCAGCGCGCCCATGGTCGGCACCAGCGCCACCAGCCGCTGGTCGGCCACGTGCGGCTTGCGCCACTGGCGCACGGCGTCGACGCTGCGCAGGACGCGGATGCGCGTCGACGGGATGACTTCGCGCGAGGAAGACGCCATGGCTGGGGCTGAGGCTGAGGCGGAGGCGGAGGCAGAGGCGGAGGTGCGGTGGCCTCGCAGTCCGGTGACAAAGCGCGGCGGGGTCACGTGTGGCTGCGGGAATGCAGAGTGAAGCGAGCGAGGACCGGGACCGAGGCCGGAGCGACAGAGCGGTGTTGAGAGGGAGAGGCGGTGCTGCGGTGCAGAGCAGCTTCTGGTCGCAAACACGGCGGCGGACAGACGTCGGGCAGCAGTTTGGGGGCCAAGGGCCATTGTGTGTCTCGGGGTGGGGGGATCGGAGACCGGGGCTCGGAGATCGGGGCTTGTAGCTGTGACTTGCTTGTAGGTTTATCAAAGTCCAAGTTTCTTTTTTCTGTCAGGGTCCTTGTCGTACGAAGTCGCGCTTAAAGCCGGCCCTCGTCCTCGTCAGAGCCGATCGGAAGGAGGGGGAGCGGGCCAGGAAGAAATTTGGCGGGTCCAGATATAAGGGAACCCTAACGAGTGGCAGATACAAAGGGTTAGTTAGGGACGAGGCGAGAGGGGGGCTGGCCCTTGCCCTGCATTTGCGGGGCCTTTGTTAGCTGCAATCTGCAAGCTGCAAGCAGCAAGCAAGCAGGAAGGATTTCCGGAGCTCGGCAGGTGTGGAGCGGAAGTGGGGCGAGAGCTTTGGAGCTATCTGGGCTTTGGGGGAAGACAGTGGAAAGGTTAAGACGACTTCGAGTGCAGGCTGGAGCTATCAAGCTCAGAGCGAGGCGGCAGCTTGGACGGCATTTCCTTGGATAGTGGACGGAATTGACAATGGCATGATCCTCAGGTGCTGCGTCCTTTTTTTACTGCTTGTTGTGTTTGGGTGGTAATGCACAGCCTTGTCTTGTGTACCGGGGACGTTGTATATATTGTCTCCTTTTTTTTGTCTTGTGTTCCCTTTGCTACATATCGACATGTACATATCGACAGGTACATATTTGCATTGCTTCGGTCTCCCTGGCGCTGCTCTCCCTGGCTTCCCCACGCTTTGGGCGAGTTTGGTTGTCGTGCTCTGGCAAGAGAGGCAAAAAAGGTACATGGCATGTGTGTAGCTGGTACGTAGGTAGATAGATACGTGTCTGTAGAGAGAATATGGCAACTGCCCGAGTTGGAGGGCTGCCTGTTTTCTAAGGTGCAAGATTTTGGTAGTTGCCGATATTTTGTGAAGCGTTGAAAACTCTGCTTTTTATTTTTATTTTTACTCTTTTATTTATTCTTCTTTTCCTCTTCTTCTCCTCTTCATTCTCTCGCCCTCGTTTTGCTTTCTCGCCTGTTTTGATTTGCCACTCGTTTTATATAGCGTCCTTTTCTTCCTGTCCCCAGTCAGTGGCCATTTCTTTTTCCTCTGTCAAAACTTAACCCTATCGTTGTTCATCGACACTACAGCTTCATCGCCGTCCACCGACACTTCAGCCTCATCGCCGTCCACAGCCTTCTCTCTCATACACACCCAGATTCTGTCTCCCCACTGTCCCAAATACCGCTCTCGGCAATCCCCCAATCATGACCTCGCAGTCTCCGAAACCCGCGCCCGCCATTATAGTTGGCGCCGGTCTGGCCGGTCTCGTGGCCGCCTATGAGCTGAGCCTGCGCAACGTCCCCGTCATCATCGTCGACCAGGAAAACGCCAACAACATTGGTGGTCAGGCCTTCTGGTCGCTCGGCGGCATCTTCTGCGTCAACTCGTCCGAGCAGCGCTGGACCGGCATCAAAGACTCGCGCGAGCTCGCCCGCCGCGACTGGTTCAACAGCGCCGGCTTTGACCGCCCGCAGGACTTTTGGCCGCGCCAGTGGGCCGAGGCCTTTGTCAACTTTGCCACCGACGAGATGGAGCCGTATCTCAAGGGCCTGGGCCTCAAGTTCATGACCAATGTCGGCTGGGCCGAGCGCGGTGCCGGCAGCGCCGAGGGCCATGGAAACTCGGTCCCCAGATTCCACCTGACGTGGGGCACCGGCCCCGAAGTCGTGCGCGTCTTCCTGCGCCCCGTCATGGCCGCTGTCAAAAAGGGCTTGATTGAGTTCCGCCATCGCCACCAGGTGGACTCTCTGATTATGGAAAATGACAAGGTCGTTGGTGTCCGGGGAAGCGTGCTAGCCGAAGACAGCTCGGCCCGCGGCGTCAAGTCGTCCCGCGACGTCATTGACAGCTTCGAGATCCGCGGCTCTTCCGTGCTGGTATCGTCGGGCGGCATTGGCGGCAACCCCGACGCCGTCAAAAAGGTGTGGCCCACCGACCGCCTCGGCCCCAAGGTGCCCGAGAACTTTGTTGTCGGTGTCCCCGCCCATGTCGACGGCCGCATGATTGATATTGTTGAGGGCTCAGGCGCCAACGTCATCAACCGGGACCGCATGTGGCACTATACCGAGGGCCTCAAAAACTGGGATCCCATCTGGCCCGACCACGGCATTCGCATTTTGCCTGCCCCATCGTCCCTCTGGCTTGACGCCACGGGAAAGCGATTCCCGCCGTTCCTGTTCCCCGGGAGCGACACGCTGGCCACGCTCAAGCACATCTGCAGCACTGGCTACGACTACTCGTGGTTTATTCTCGACAAGGCCATTATTGCACGCGAGTTTGCGCTCTCGGGCTCTGAGCAGAACCCCGACATCACCAACAAGAGCCTGTGGCAGCTGATCCGCAACCGCCTTCTCAACGGCGGCGCAGGCCCTGCTCCGGTGCGCCAGTTCCAGGAGCACGGCGAGGACTTTGTGGTGCGCAACAACCTTGAAGATCTGGTGGTCGGCATGAACGAGCTTGCTCGCCAGTCCGGAGGCCCGCAGCTGGACTACGCCACCATCCGCGAAGTCGTCGAGTCTCGGGACTCGCAGTTCAACAACTCGTACTCAAAGGACGCGCAAGCCATGATGATCCACAACGCCCGCAACTACTGGCCCGACCGCGTCAGCCGTGTCGCGGTCCCGCACAAGCTGCTGGATGAAAAGTACGGCCCGCTCATCGCCGTGCGCCTGAACCTTCTCACGCGAAAGACGCTGGGCGGAATCGAGACGGACCTCAAGAGCAACGTCATGAAGCCCGATGGGGCGACCTTTTCCGGGCTCTATGCCGCGGGCGAGGCGGCCGGCTTTGGCGGCGGCGGCGTGCACGGCTACAACTCCCTCGAGGGCACGTTTCTTGGCGGCTGCATCTTCTCCGGGCGCGCGGCAGGGCGCACCATGGCCGAGGAGGCGTTCAAGGCTGTGGTCAGTTCTCGTGCCGACAGAGCGGCGTCTGGCCTGTAGAGCAGGCTGGTAGCGGGTTGGCGGCGCAGGGAGGGCTTTTTGGATACTGGGATTTAGCGAGCCGGGGATGTTTTTTTTTTGTATTAGATTCAGCAAGCCGGTAATGTAGTTTTGGTGTTAGATTCCCGTCGTGCTTTTTGGGAAAATTCTTTACTGTTCTACGTCAACATGTCCGGCTTGACAGTTGATAGTTGTTTTGTTCGGCCGTTGAACTTGACGTCGTACAAGAACGCCACACTTGTGGCTGACAATCAGCCCCACCTCTTCCCAGCTTATCGCTTATCGCGATCCTTATCGGCTGTGGCGCTCAAAAATATTTGGTCTGTCTCTGCGAGAAGCCAAAGACACCAGCAAGCAAGGCAAAAGCCGACGATACAGCAAACCTGAGACTACACGTCTTGCTCCTCCTTTTTTTTCTTGTTTCCTAGAATCACAGCCTGCAAATATGCCAGCCGACGACAAGCGCAATCCGCTGCTGGATAATCTGCACAGCGACGACGACGACGACAACAACAACAACAGCGATGCGTACAGCTCGGAAGCCGAAGACCTGCGCAAAGGCAGAAGCCTAAAGCCCAAGCGCAGAAGAGAATCCGATGCGTCGGAGTCTGACAGCGAGGCGGGCGGCGCGTCGGAGTCGGAGGACGATATGCGTGCCAAGGGGAAGGCCCGGGCGAAGTCTGCGAGAAAAGCGGACAACGACGACGACGACGACGACGACGACGACGACGATGACGATGACGATGACGAGACGCACAAACACCACGACGACCCCACAGCCAGCAGCAGCAAAAAGTCAGCCGCGGCAAAGCTGCCGGCGGCGCCCAAGCAGCTGGCCAAGAAGAACCTGATCGCCACGGAAGACGCCATCAAGAAGTCGGGCGTGCTGTACATCTCGCGGATCCCGCCGTTCATGAAGCCGCACAAGCTGCGCACGCTGCTGGAGCCGCACGGCACCATCAACCGCACGTTCCTGATGCCGGAGGACGCGGCCGCGCACGCGCGGCGCGTGCGCGGCGGCGGCAACAAGAAGCGCCTGTTCACCGAGGGCTGGGTCGAGTTTGTCAGCAAGCGCGACGCCAAGCGCGCCCACGCCCTGCTCAACGCCCGCACCATTGGCGGCAAGAAGGGCTCCTACTACCGCGACGACGTCTGGAGTCTGGTCTACCTGCGCGGCTTCAAGTGGCGCGATCTCATGGGCCAGATTGCCGGCGAGAACGCCGAGCGCGCCAGCCGCATGCAGGCCGAGATCTCCAAGGCTGCCCGCGAAAACAAGGACTTTGTGCGCAATGTCGAGCGCGCCAAGATGCTCGATGGCATGCAGGCGCAGAAGCGGAGGCGCGTCGAGGAGCATGCGGCGGAGGGGAAGACTCGGGCGGTAAAGGTAGATACGCCGGCGGCGGCGGATAGACCCCGGGACGAGCCGCGGGCGAGGCCGCAAAAGACCGAGACGCGCACGTTCAGGCAGACGGCCCGGGTGGTGCGGGATATCAATGCGGTGCAGCCGGCGAGTGTGTCGCGGGCACTGAGCAAGATTTTCTAAGGGGAGAGGGGGAGGAGGAGGCAGGCAGGCAGGCAGGCAGGCTGCCTTTACGTTTTTTGTTCCTGTTCACGCATACTTGGCATGTAAACCAACGCCTTTAATACGACTACGTGTTGACGTGTGTGTGGCTCGCTGACGTCACTCGGCGCTGCTGTTGTAAATCATCTATGCATCACATATGTATGGATCGGTCCCTAAACAAAAACAGAAAAAAAAAAAAAAGAACCAATAAACACCCGGATAAAGCAACAAAAGCAACAAAACCATCCGTCCATGCGCACCCATAACTTTTTAGTGTTTTCATAAGCAGCAGCTGCCGCGGGCGGGTCTCGGGTCTGCCTCGGGCATCCCCCGGCCTCCCTCCGGCATCCCCCGGCCTCCCCTCCCTCAGGCATCCTGCATCGTCAGCTCGTCAAAGTCGTCCAGCAGCTCGTTCATGTCAATGGCCGGCAGATCGTCCTCGACGGTCGAGTCGGCCATGCTCATCTCGTCCATGGCCGGCTGTCTCTTGGCCTTGTACAGGGCCATGGCCTGGCGCATCTCGTCGTCCTCCTCAATGTCGCGCAGGAACATCTCGTAGTCGCGGTCCATGCGCTCCTGGTCGGCCTTCTTGGGCAGCAGGTCGCCCTCGTCCTTGTTCATGCGCTTGAGCTCCCAGTTGCGGCGGTGGCGCTGGCGGCGCTGGAACACCTTCTTGACCAGCACGACGTCGGGGATGGCGGCCGAGTACACGCTCGAGTTCTCAATGGCGTCCAGCTCGGTGTTGTTGAAGTTGGTGCCGGTCAGCATGTAGCCCATGACGGAGTCGCCGGCGCGCAGCAGGCCGCCCAGGTGCGTGCGCGTAAAGTACGTCTTGTCGTTGACGCCCAGGTCCGAGGCGCGGGCCACGGTGACCTCGGCCAGGTGCCAGCGGCCCTTGCGCAGTGGCGTGACCTCGACGTCCATGACGATGAACTCGACCAGCTCGGGCGCGTCCATGAGCGGCGAAAAGGGCACGCGCCAGTACACGGAGCCGCTGACGTCGGCGGTGTCGAGCGTGTTGGGGTCCAGCAGGTACACCGAGGTGCCGATGCGGTGGCACAGCAGCAGCGGCGACACGTTGCCCAGCGACTTGGCCATCTTGATGGGCAGGGCCACGAGGTCGTCCTTGCACACGGGCACCAGCTCGACGGAGAAGGTGAACTTGTACGACTTGGTGGACGTGTGCACGTCCTGCGAAATCAGCTCCTGCGACTTTTTGGTCTTGATGGGCACGACCGAGTTGAGGAAGTCGAGGAACTTTTCGGCCTGGTTCTTGTTGGAGAAGAAGAAGTCGACGCCGTCCTTGACCTCCTTGATGTTGAGCGTGTCGCGGTGCGCGCCGTGCTTCATAATCAGCTGCTCGAGGAACAGAAAGGTGCGCTTGTGGTGCACCTTTTGGCGGACCTGCACGCAGGCGCGCCACACGTTGGCCGTGTACGACTTGGCACACTCGGGGCACTGCTGCGTGTGCACAATATACGTGACCTCGAAGCTCTGCTGCAGCAGCACGCCGCTCTGCACCTCGTCCTGCACCGTCATCTTCATCTTGATGCGGCGCGAATGCGGCTCGGTCCAGACGAAGCTGGCGTCGACGATGCGCACCTTGGTCATGCCGCGCAGCTTCTTGAGGCACAGCGCCAGCATCTCGCGGGATTCGGGCATGGCCACGACCCACGTGGAGGGCGGCAGCAGCCATCGGTCGCAGTCTTTGCAGAAGTGGAGGGTGGCCTCGCGGGGGATGCCCTGGGAGATGTCGACGGTGAGCTTGATGCAGTCGTAGCAGAGGGCACCGGCGGAGGTGGTGCCGTCGATAGGGGCACCGCAGTTGCAGCAGAGGATGCTGGTGGGGAGAGGAGGAGGCGGTCAGCGGGAGATGCGGAGGGGGTGGGGGGAGACCCGGAGAGAGGCCCGGAGAGAGGCCCGAAGAGAGGCCCGGAGACCCAACCCCCCGGACACAATATAAACTCACGTGGCGCCCGAGCCGGCAGTGCCGCTAAGAGCAACGGGGGCATCCAGATCCATAGACATGGTGGATGTATAGATACAACGAGTAAGGCGTATGTATGGTATGTGTGTGTGACGTGTGTATGGCCGTCAGTCTCAGAGACCGTTCGCTTTTCTTGCTCACAAAAATCCAAAATCAACTTGGAAAAATAGTCCTGAAAATTCCAGCCACAATAAAGCAAGCCACGGATAAATGCCGATTTTTTTTCTGCCCCTCGTTTTTGTTGTCTCGTGATGTTGCAGCTTAGCGATGATGATGCAAAATGATGAAAGCCCCAGAAATCTTTTCCGCCTTTTTTTGCCCCTCTACTAAGATTGATAAGGAGCGATAAGCTCTTATCCGGTCTTGCCCCGCGAACGTTGGCCCGGGGTCTGAAAATTTACACCCCAGTCCATGTATGCGTTAGGGTTAGGGCCTGTTGTCACAGAAACCTGGGCATGACATCAGATGCGGACGTTCTACTGCCTGGGGCCGCGGGTGCGTTTCCATGTCCGCTATTCGTCCGTGCTGCCCCCCTTGTACCCGCGTCAAGCCCTGAGCATCGGCGCTCCACCGTCTTTGCCTTGCGCTTCCGCCGCATTTCGGCAAAGATGTCGTCGCTGTCAGAGCCGTCGATTGGGTCTGTTGCTGGAGCCTGTGGCTCTTCCTCCTGTGATGTGTGTCGTGTTGGCGAGCTGGTTCTGTCTGGTTTCAGGCAGGACTTGGGCCGCCGTGGAGTCGGCGCCACGGGGGCTGCGGAGGGCATGGGGCTGGTATTGGTGCGCCGAGGGGGTGCGGAGGGCATGGGGCTGGTCTTGGTGCGCCGAGGGGCTGCTATATATGAAGACCAAGTGCCCACAGCCCCGTCGTCGTCGTCGTCATCGTCTGAAAGCATGGACAGCCGACTTTTCGACGACCGCGTTCGTGAAAGCCCAGATGACGTCATGTGCCGAAGAGTGAACTCCAGGCCCGAAGACGTCACGGGCGGCGATGCAGCGCTGGCTGACTGTGCATTGCCCAGACTCGACGGCTGGCGCCGCCTGTGCAGGCTTTTTCTCACTAGCGAGACGTCCATGGCGCTGCCGTACTGCATGAGTTCGCGCAGAGGCGAGTCTGCCAGGGCGGCATCGAGGAGAACATCGTCGTCGCTGTGGTCGTCGCCGGCGTCGGTGCCGCGGCTTTTATGCCTGTCTCGGGCCGCCTTGCGCAGCACGCCAAGTCTGGACGCCTGCCCGCTCTGGCGGCTGGCGCCCGCCGTCATGGATCCGACGACTGGGCGCGCAATCCTCCGGCTGTCGTCGGCGGAGAGGCTCTGGGCTTCGCTTTTGAGCCGGCGGTACTCGGCATCGTGCAGGTGGGCGGTGAACTTTTTGGCGATTTCATACAGCTCGTCCTCGACCATGCAGTACTGGTCGTCGTTTTCGATGCCTATAATCATGTAGCTGATCCGGCTGTTAGGGAGAAGAACACGCACGGACTGGCCCGGCTTGACACGGGAGAGGGCCGCGGCACGTACACTTCATCAATCTTTTTGCTGACGGTGGCCGGCGGAGACGAGACTCCGCACTCCGGCTTTGTGTCCGGAGGCGCATCTCCGGCATCGCCGTCTGCTGTCCATTGTCGCTTGCTGGGTGGCTCCCGGTCGGGCGAGTCGCGGCACTCGTCGGATGGGGGAGGCTGATCGGGATCCTCTTTCGGGGGTGTGGTTGCATCGCGATCCCAGCCGGGGGGCAGACGCCGGGGCATTTCAAGTCTGGGGGAGCGGTCGGCAGTGGGATGGAGGGTGCTGGGATGAGTTGGAGTGTCTGGTGGAAGAAGGACGGTGATGGCGTTAGTGTAACGACGCGTTGCCAACCCTAGAGCTAGGCTCACTAGGGTATACTGTGTGTCACGTGTATGTAGTGATGACTAAGCCGGTGATCACACAGTATATTCCATTGGCACGCACTGTATATGATCATCACTCAATACTCGCTATCAGTCACACCTTTTGATCTTCCGCTGGCAATTCCTGTTTGCCAGGTCGTCACTCGAGCTAGGCGATTGTGAAGCACGAAAGTGTGATGCCGTGAGGGAGGTGATGAGACTGTGACGAGGCTGTGAAGGGACTGTGAGGGCACTGTGAAGGGACTGTGAAGGGACTGTACCAATACAGTGCAAATATAGCAGAGCCACAGGAAGCAGCTGTGAAGGTGAAGCTGTGAACAGATCATCAGTGAGGGGACTATGAAAGGCTGTGAAGAGACTATCAAGCCTGTGAACTCACTATCAAGCCTGTGAATTCACTATCAAGCCTGTGAACTCACTATCAAGCCTGTGAACAGCACCGTGCGAACACCTCCTCCCACACGCCAATCACCAATCACCAACACATCACAGCAACTTCCTGGCCATCTCGGCGCTGGCTGGGCGTCCTGGAGGCTCCTGCCTTTTGTGTGTGGCCAGGATAAAAAGGACGCCGTGTCCGCTTCTTGTTGTTCGTCTTGAGGAAACACGCAAACAGTGTGTGTCTGGCTTTTTGTCTTTTGTCTCTTGTCTCTTGTCTCTTGTCTTTTTGTTAGGCGTCCATTTGCTGTCGACTGATCCCCACTTTTTCGTGCTTGAAGCTTCCCCCGGCTTCTTTGACATTCGCAAAGGGTCTTTTTGACATTGTGTATATATACATTGCCTGAGACGTCCCTCGGCTTTTCCCCCCCCCCCCCCCCCCCCCCCCCACCCACACCCCACCCCCCCCACCCCCCCCTCCCCCCCCAACCCCCACCACCCCCCCCCCCCCCCCCCACGACACCACACCACCACTCCCGACCCCCCCCACCCCC
>JAXHKQ010000606.1:0-10784 GCA_038407185.1 Chalaropsis ovoidea
GAGAGGCAGAGAGGGGGGACTGGAGACCGAGGGTCGAGTCTAAGCAGGAGAGGGGAGCAGGAGAGGGGAGCAGGTGTGATGAGGTGTAGCCAAGACAAGTAGACAAGAGAAGTACACAAAGAAAGCACGTCCCAGTATTGCTGCTGCCCAGACAACACAGTACCACGTACAAAGTTCCCTCGACATGCACTGCATGCACTGCAACGCTGGGGCAACCCGTACCCACGAGACGGAGCGATGTACCCACGAGGATGAGGGGTTTTTACTTTTTCTTTTCTTATTCTTTTCTTTTATTCTTATTTCTTTCTCTTTTTTTTTCTTTTTTTTTCTTTTTTTTCATTTCTAGAAGGCTGGTCTCAGAGAGCCCCCCCTACTAAGAGAAGAGAAGTGCTATATTAGGCAACGGAGGTGAGACAGCGTACTTTGGAGGAGTCTACCAGTGTGTCTTGTGCTCTGTTTATCGTCTTCTTGATCTTTGCCTAGTCTCAGTATCAGATGAGTGGGAGGGCTGGTTTAATAGGGGGCCATGTGATGGAGTGTATAGCACGTCGTTGATATAGACAAGGAAGAGAGGAAGTATTATAAGCAGTGAGAATAGGAGGCAAAAAAGAAGGAAAACTCAAGAAAAATACACAAAATAAAAGAAACAAAAAAGAAAAAAGAAAACAAAAAAGAACAAACTACTAAAGCTACAAAAACTCCACCCATCGTCAAGTCGTCATCGCCCAACCTCCGTCCGTCTCTTCTCCCCTACTCCCGGCCTGCCGGCCTGCCGGCCTCCAGGCCTCCCGCCCCGCCCCCCCTACTTCTCAGCATCCGTCTTGGCCTCCCGCCGGCTCACGCTGTTCACGTCAAAGTACGGCGCCTCGCCCACCGAGCACACCCGGTCGCCCGTGCGGACATCGCCGTAGTCGTACGTGGCCGAGTGAAAGGTGCACCGGTTGTCCCAGATGGCCAGGTCGTTCTTGCGCCACTTGAAGCGCACCTGCAGATCGTGGTTGAGCGTGATCAGGTTGAAGAGGTACTGCAGCAGTATGTCGGACTCGTCCTTGCTGATGCCGTTGATGCGCTTGGTGAAGCCGCGGTTGACGAAGATGGACTTCCAGCCGGTGACGGCTAGGGAGAGAGAGAGTGTGTGTTAGTCTAGATGCACCAGGAGCCCTCCAATAGCCACGCTTCTACTCACGGTTCGTCCGCACCACCGGGTGCACCGCCGTCAGCCCGGGGCCCTTGTTCAGCGGCGACCCGCGCTCGCCCTCGCGCACCGGGTTGCCCAGCCGGCGCGCCTCGTCGTGGAAGAACGTGGCGTCGTGCGTAGCCGTCAGGCCCTCGAGCAGCGCCTGCAGCGGCGGCGACAGCCGGTCATACACGTCGTAGGCCGAGGCCCACATCGTGTCGCCGCCCGTGGCCGGCAGCGTGTGGATCTTGAGCATGGCGTAGTCGCTGGGCGCCGGCTCAAACGTGATGTCGCTGTGCCAGCCGTTGGCCGCAAAGCGGCTGACGTCGCTAAGCTGGTGCGTTAGGCCGCCGCCCTTCTTTTGCTTCTCCGACGAGATGACGGAGATCTGGTCGCCGAGCTCCGAGCCTTCCTCGGTGAGCGGGTGGATGTGCAGCGAGGAGGAGGCGGGCTGTAGTGGGAGAGGGCGAGTGTTAGCGGGCTTCATGAGTAATACGCGCCCCCCCGGGAATTCCGTGTGAGTGTGTCCATCTATGTGTGTATGTGTGCACTTACAGATCCTGCCGCTGTCGTCAGCCGCAGCATCAGCGCCTTCATCTGCTCCGGCGTGACGTTCTGGTCGCGCAGAAAGACCACCCCGCGCTGCGACACGGTGACGGCAAGGTCGCGGATCACGCTGTCGTCCTGCTCCAGGAGATGCGAGACTTGCAGCGTGGTGAACTCAGTGCCAATGGCTGGCGTCACGTCGCCCTGGGCGAAGCCAGCTAGAGTCCCGGAGTTCTTGAGCGGGCCGGAGATGGTCGGCTGGGCAGCGGGGTTGCCGCCGACGATGGGGCTTGGAGGGGTGACAAGCGCAGGCATTGTGGGAGGAGTAGTAGGAGAGGAGTAGTACAAGCCAAGAGGTGTGTGTCGTACTGTGGCACTCTGTTTATAACGTCGTGATTGTGATAGTTTATCAGATCTGAGCTATGCGGCGCCCGTTCTTATATGTAAGTCAACACACCCAAAAGTCACGCGATGCAAGATCCCACCCTCTTGTAGTCCATGCGGCGACCCCAACGCCTCCTCGGCTCATCATCCGGCTGCCGCTCCTCTGGTGCCCCTCCTCTGGTGCCCCTCCTCTGCTACCACAACCGGGGCCAATCCCAGACACCAGCAAGCGCTCCAAATGCAGCATCGCAGGCCAAGATGACGAGCTCTTGATTTCTCCGCAAACAGCACGCAAAGCGGAGAAACTCTCGGTGCCGCGGCGGGGCCTCCTCCCTCTCCATCCAAAGGGACAGGCCCCCCCCTTTTTTGTCTGGCGCACTACGCAAATGGTGTCAGGAGGAGCCTGTATGATGCCAACAGGACAAAGCCCTCGTCTTGCTGCTTAAAAAGAGCCCTAAACAGCCAAACTAGTGTGGGATTTGGCACCAAAGGATTGCGCCTGGGCTGGGGGGCCGGGATAGCTGCACCACTTCAAGCCGAGCCGGACACTTGCCCGCATGACGTCTCGGAGAGGGGGGCGCCGGCTATTTCTCCACTGCTGGGATGGTGTCATCGGGCCCTGAAATTTGACTACATGTTGTTGAAGTCGGCCAGGCTAAGCGGGTAAGTGGCAGTGGGGGTGTCTCTCCTCGTGATCGGTACGGGCTAGGCCCGGCTACATCGTGGCCATATAAGAACATACAAGAAGGCTTGTCGTCTCTCCTCCTCCTCTGCTTCTGTCAGTTCCTCTTCTGTCTCACCCAACTAAACCCCTCCTTGTCTTCTATCTCATAGACTGTCCCCCCCTCTCCTACCCCCCACCATGTCCAAAGACATCGAGACAGTCTCGGCTGTCTCCTATAGCCCGGCCAAAAAGGCCGGCAGTGACATCTCCGTCAGCCACCACTCGGCCCAGGTCGGCCGCGACAACCTCGCCAGCGTCGTGACGCCGGACCCCGGCTACGAGGGCCTGCACCGCTTCGACCCCACGGCCACGTGGACGCCGGAAGAAGAGGCGCGCGTGGTGCGCCGCACCGACCTGCGGCTGCTCGTGTGGATCTGCGTCATGTTCTTCGGCCTGCAGCTGGACCGCGGCAACCTGTCCAACGCGCTGGCCGACGACTTCCTCAAGGACCTGAACCTGACGTCGGACGACTACAACAACGGCACCACCATCCAGCTGGTGTGCTTCCTGGCCGCCGAGTTCCCCGTGCAGATGCTGACCAAGCGCTACGGCTTCAAGTACGTGCTGCCGTCCATGATGTTTGCCTGGGGCACCGTGTCGTGGGCCCAGGCCTGGATCACCGAGCGCAACGGCTTCTACGTGACGCGCGCGCTGATTGGCCTGTGCGAGGGCGGCTTCATCCCCGGCGCTATCCTGTTTGCCACGTACTTTTACACGTCGCGGGAGCTGTCGACGCGGCTGGCCGCCTTCTGGTCGACGCTGAACGTGGCGCGGGTCATCTCGGCGCTGCTGGCTGCCGCGATCCTCGAGATGCGCGGGACGCTGGGCAAGCCCGGGTGGTTCTGGCTGTTCCTGCTGGAGGGCTTGCTGACTGTGGTGCTGGCGCTAATTGTGAGTGTCCCTTCCGTGGACTCGGGCCTTTCCCGTGTTCTCCGGCCCTCTCCCCGTCTTCCCCGCTGATATCGTCTCTAACACCCCCCCCCCCCATAGTCCTTTGCCTATCTCCCCGCCTCCCCCGTCAGCACCACCAACCTGCTCTGGCGCAAGCCGTGGTACACCGAGCGCGAGGAGGTCATCATGGTCAACCGCATCCTGCGCGACGACCCCGCCAAGGGCCTGACCAGCATCCGCGAGCCCATGACCCTCAAGGACATCAAGGCCACGTGGGCCGACCCGTCGCTCTGGGGCCTCTTCTTCATCGGCCTCGTGGCCTACATCCCCGCGTCGCCCGTACAGGCCTACCTGACGCTGACGCTGCGCCGGCTGGGCTTCTCCACCTTCGACTCCAACATGCTGACCATCCCGTCGGCCGTGCTGCAGATCGTCACCATGCTGCTGCTTGCGTGGAGCAGCAACCGCCGCAACGAGCGCGCCTGGCACTGTCTCTTCGGCGAGCTGTGGGTGCTGCCGCTGCTGATCGCCATGCTGACGCTGCCAGACGGCGGCCGCGAATGGGGCCGCTTCTCGCTGGTCACGCTGATCTCGGGCTACCCCTACTTCCACCCCATTGTGTCGGCCTGGATCTCGGAGAACTGCTTCGACGTCAAGAAGCGCGCCATTGCCGCCGCCACGTACAACGTCATTGTGCAGATCGGCAGTCTGATCAGCTCGCAGATCTACCGCCGCTACGACGCCCCGTACTACAAGCAGGGCAACTCGGTGCTGGTGGCCTTTTGCGCCCTCGGCATCGTGTCGTTTGTCGCCCAGCGCCAGTGGCTGGCGCATCTGAACAAGCAGAAGGAGGACAAGTGGAGTGTCATGAGCGCGCAGGAGCGCAGCGAGTACCAGAACGACACCGTGGCGCGGTACGAGGAGGGCAACAAGCGGCTGGACTTCCGCTTTGCGCTATAAGCGGGCGCTGAAACAATGAAACAAAGACGGGGGGGAGTAATGATTATAGTGCTGTTAGCGTGTGTATTTAATGCTTGATTTAGAGCCTGAGGCCACTGTAAGGTTCTGTTTTGTGGGTGTGAGGCCCTAGTCTTCTTTCCGTGATCCCTCTGTAGCCACTGTAAGCGTGTAAGTCGTGTAAGCACTAGCCCCTAAACCTTCTACAGCGCTCAGGGCCCTTTCAAGGCCTGCTCTGAGCCCTCTGAACCCACTAAACCACATCCAAACCACCCACTAAGCCCGCTGCACAGGCCCCTAAACCCCCCAATTCAAACCCCACATCAGCCCGGGGTCAGCCATCTGCAGCCATCTGCAGCCCCCCCGGGAACCAAAATGTTGTCATCGCGACTGCAAATGACAAGACGGACTTGGATTTTCATGCTGCCGTTCAAGCCCAAGGCTATTCTGCCACTTGGCAGCCAGACAAAACCAACGCACTGCTTTTGACTTGCTGCGTATACTCTAGCCCCAGGCTTCTATAGTGTCCCCCCAGCAAAGACCACCGCCATACAGTCTTAGAGTCTGACGATATCCTCACCACTACGCTACTACACCAGTTCACCATTGTCTCTTCCCCCCCATGAGCCCAACAACAGACCTAGAAGCCCGCTACATGCCAGTCCCGAGCCCCGACCCCGATCCCGACTATCCCGAGTCCCAGCCTGCACGCAAGAAGCGCAAGGTCGGCTCCAAGGCCTGCGACGGCTGCAAAGTGCGCAAGGTGCGCTGCTCTGGCACTCCGCCCTGCCAGCGCTGCACAGCGGTGCGCATTGCCTGCACCTTCAACAAGCTACAGGCCACGCGCGGGCCGCGGAACCTGCGGCCAAAGACACTGCGCCAGATCCAGTCTTTGCAGACACCGACACACACGCAGACACCAACGTCGGCTGCGCTTGAAGACGACACCAACGTCACGGCCCCCGATACAGGCTCACGGGGATTCTACAGCCCCGCGCAACACCACCACCGCACCCAACACAGTCCTACGCCTACACAAGCATCTATGCCCGGACTGCAAACCCCAAGCCCCCCCGAGACCGCCTCCAGCCCCCTGCCCACCGCCCACCCTCGCCCCTCCCCGGCTGCCCCGTCCACACAGCGCACGCCTGTGGAGACGCTTGTGCTCCGGCTGTGCATCTACCGCCTGCGGCTCTTCCCCGTCTGGCCCATCGTGGCCGTGGAAGAAATCATTGCCTCGCTGCAGATCCACAGCGGCAATCTCGGCACCTATGCGCTGGCCAACGCCATCGGCGCCGCCACCATGGCCCAGCTCAAGCTCCGGCGCGGGCACAGCCCCGAGATTACCGACGGTGTGGTGGCAGCCGACATGGCGGCCGAGTGCCGGTGGGCGCGGGCGCAGCTGGAGATACAGGAGACGCAGGAGGTGGCGGGCGCTGCGGCGGAGTGCCAGGGTGGAACTGACGCTGGCGCTGGCGCTGGCGCAAAGTCTCTGGACTCACTGCGCACTTCGTTCTTCCTGCACGTGTACCACGAGAACCTGCGGCCCGGCGGCAAGACGTCGCTGCTGTTCCTGCGCGAGGCTATCACGCTGGCGCAGCTCATGGGTCTGGACCGCGCATCGTCCTACGCCGGCCTGGCGGAGGCTGAACAGCGCATACGGCGGCGCATCATCTGGCTCTTGTTTGTCACCGAACGGGGCGTCGCGCTGCTGCACAAGTTGCCCGTGGTGCTCAACACACCGAAGCGCTTCCCGCCGCTTGACTTGGTAGACGGCGATGCCCGTCAGGCGTACTGTGGCGAGGCCGGGCCTGTTGGGGCGACAGCAGCGGCGAACGGTGCGGGGATTGTCCCGGAGGAACACGACTCTGCCCATGTCTTGCCGGCGTTCCGCCAGCTTGTCAATTTGTTCTGGATCTTTGACCAGTCCGGGGCTCTAGAGGCGCTACAGAACACAGAGCCAGGCCCCGACACTTCAGAGCCACTTCCTATGCGCAGGACAGACAACGCCAGTGGCAACTCTACTACTGCTACCAACACAACCGCATTCCGCGTTCTCCAGCAGCGGCTACGTGATGTCCCACTGGATGCCGAAGCCAGCGGCAACGACGTCCAGCGCGCAGACCTCCTGGTCACCAGACAGTGGATGCAGATTCTGCTCTGGCGGGCGCTGGCCACATGCAACCAGTCGCGGGCCTCGGAGTCTCATAGCAGCACCCTGCCACCGCTCTACGGAACCCAGCCAAACGCACAGCACCAGTCTCGGTCCCAGTCCCAGTCCCTCTCTGCCTTTGCGCTCAGCCCTCTCCAGATTGCCAGCGAGTTCCTGCGCCTCGTCGCCTCCGTGCCACGGTCTGCGCTGGACGCCCACGGGCCGTCGCTGGAGTACAAAGTCTACGAAATCTCACGCGCAGTGACAGACGCCCTGTCCACCCGCCCCGCACACACACACGTACACGCACACGCGCACGGCGGCGCAGCTGCTTTGGCCCGCGCAGCTCCCGTGGCCTCATCGCTGCGCGGGCCTTCGCCGCCCGACCAGGGCCAGAGCCCCGTGCAGGTCCTGCGTGACCTACAGCGCATCCTGGCCTCGTGCCGCGGCGGCAATGCAGGTCTCGTGCAGCGCCTGCGGGCGCAGATAGCCCAGGTGCAGCCAGTCGTTTGCTCGGCACTGGCCAGTGACTTCTTCCCTCCACTCCCAGGCGGCCTCGCTACTGTGTCTCAGGGCTCCCACGGCAGGTCGGCGTCGTCTACCCCATCTGCTACTCCAGCGTATAGCGCTGGCCAGGCCCTGGCAACGCCCACCGCGGCCCTGGCATGGCCTGAATCCCCAACAGCTGCTGCTGCATTGGAGACCATTAACTTGGACCCGCTGCTTAGCATGGGCATCGAGATGGGCATGGGAGCGGTGGGCACTAGACTGGAAATTGGGGTTGGAATAGGGGGTCTCGGAGCGGGCCACTGGTACTATCAAGCTCTGGATGCCGACTTTGCGCAGCAGCAGCAGCAGCAGCAGCAGCATAGCAACAACAACGACCAGAACAACGACCAGAACAACAGCCAGCGCAATTAGCCCCCCTGATACTCTAGCGGGCTTCCTTTATCTCTAATAACGCTCCCCCATCTGCAATAAATGCCTGCCATGCCATCATCCTTTCCCCGGATTTCGTCATTTTAAGCGCTCCGCTAGCTCAATCACGACTTCCGGCAATTTCTCCGCTATTTTTCCCGCAAATTGTGCCATTTGGAGGCAGCCGGGCCTGTTGATTCTCCGCCTGGCCCCTGATGCTGTCCTTTATACAGTGTCTGGGGCCTGTTCTGTTTTGCTTTGCCTTTTGCTTTGCTCTCTGCTTTGCTTCTCCATTTCGACTTACACGCAAGTTTATTTTTCAGACCCTAACCCTACCACTTACACCACTACACCACTACACTACCACTACGCCACTACACCACCACCACATCTCCAACCATGGCCTGGGAAGAACCGAGAAAAACTGGCATGCAGTACCGCCGTCTGGGCAACTCTGGCCTGCATGTTTCTGCGCTGGGCCTCGGCGGCTGGCTGACCTTTGGCGGCCAAAACGAGAATGGTATGTCTGCGCAGCCCACAACACGCTATCCCAAGCCCCTCTAACCACCCTAACCACCGTGCAGAAATCACCTTTGCCTGCATGAAAGAAGCCTACGACCGCGGCATCAACTTCTTTGACACTGCCGAGTCGTACGCCGGCGGCAACTCGGAGATTGTCATGGGCCAGGCCATCAAGAAGTTTGGCTGGAAGCGCAACGACATAGTCGTCAGCACGAAGCTCAACTACGGCGGCGCTAACGGCGAAGTGCTCGTCAACAACCACGGGCTCAGCCGCAAGCACATCATCGAGGGCCTGCGCGCGTCGCTGCAGCGGCTGGACCTCGAGTACGTCGACATTGTGTACGCGCACCGGCCCGACCGCCTGACGCCTATGGAGGAGACGGTGCGCGCCTTCAACCACGTCATCGAAACCAAGGGCTGGGCGCTGTACTGGGGCACGTCCGAGTGGAGCGCCGACGAGATCGCCGAGGCCGCCGGCATCGCGCGCCAGCTGGGCCTCGTGCCGCCCGTCGTCGAGCAGCCCTTCTACAACCTGCTGCACCGCGCCAAGGTCGAGACCGAGTTCCAGCGCCTGTACGCGCGCTTCGGCCTCGGCCTGACCACCTTCAGCCCACTCAAGTTCGGCCTGCTGAGCGGCAAGTACAACGATGCCACCGAGGCGCCGCCACCCGAGAGCAGATTCGCCAAGGGCGACGACAAGTTTGTCAACTACATGCGCGGGAACTACGGAAACCAGGCGTGGAAGGACGATATTGAGAAGTGCCGCAAGCTCAAGGTACGTCTCTGCACCTCCCCCCGTCCACCAAGCTACCCTCTCTTTTCCACGACACACAATCGTATACTGACTCGATACCTTTCTTCAACAGCCCATTGCCGACAAGCTAGACATTCCGCAGTCCAGATTAGCCCTGGCCTGGTGCCTCAAGAACCCCAACGTCTCGGCTGTCATCACAGGCGCCTCGAAGCCCGAGCAAGTGGCCGAGAACTGCCGCGCCTTGGAGGCCATCGCGCTTCTAACGCCCGAGATCATGGCTGAAATCGACGACATCTTTGGCAAGTTTGAGCTGGACCCCGCAAGACAGGACTGAGCGAGTGCAGTGCAGTTGTTGACTGTAGATGACCAAGTACATGATCAAAGAAAATGCCAATACCAAACCCTAATGTGTATAAGTCGTGGGATAACCCTAATACCCCGGTCCCCATGAAACTCTGACGACGTCCGAGCAAGCGGTGCTCTCAGCGCTGTTGTTTGGTTTCATCGCCTGACATGAAACATTCTTCCATGGTGTTCAACAAAAAGACAACTCTCGCCTAAGACACGACACATATCTGAAGACGAGTTTCACTGCCTGCCAGTCTGATGTGTAGACAGAGAAGCCGCTGGCCACCAAGCGCTGACCTCTGAGCCCTGAGCTAAGCTGCGTTTCTCCAGTTTGATATCCGCGATCAAACCCACGATGCTTCACTCCCCCGCCGGCCGTACAGAAGACGGCCAGGCCAGCCCAGGCCAGTCCAGGAACCTCAGCCCGCGTACGAGTGCCGGCCGCACAGAAACACGGCCAGCTCAGAGTGCTCATCTCGAGAGTATAAGTACCGGCTCTCTTCTCACCGTTTTATCCTTCTTCTCTTTTGTTCTTCAGGCCGGCACTCAAATCAATCTTCATCATATCTTCTTCATCTTGAGTTTTACCTTGTTCTTTTTACATTTCTTTTTACATTTTTTTTTATACTTGTTTATTATACCTTTCTTGTACACTTCTTTGCTATACTTCTTTTTTTACACATTTTTCTTCTTATTTCTCTTCACTTCTCCTACATACATTTATTCCCTAGTTCACTTCTTCTCTTTCAAAATGCATCTCTCTATCCGCACCATCTTCGTCTCCATCCTGACTCTCACCAACGCCGCTTCTCTCGAACGGCCCGGTGCTGCTGTCAACCGTCGGGGCTTTGCCATTGAGGCTCGCCACGGCGCCGGCGGCCACGGCGGTGCCAATGCCGCCAATCCCAATGTCAACGGCAATGTTAACGGAAATGCCAACGGAAATGCCAACGGCAACAGAAATGCTGTCAACCGTCGTGCCTTTACCATTGAGGCTCGTCACGGCGCCGGCGGCCACGGTGGTGCCAATGCTGCCAATCCCAATGCCAATGGCAATGCCAATGCCAATGGCAATGCCAACGCCAACGGCAATGCCAACGCCAATGGAAACGCCAATGCCAACGGCAATGTCAACGGCAACAGAAATGGCAACAGAAATGGCAATGGCAATGGAAATGCTGTCAACCGTCGTGCCTTTACCATTGAGGCTCGTCACGGCGCCGGCGGCCACGGTGGTGCCAATGCTGCCAATCCCAATGCCAATGGCAATGCCAATGCCAATGGCAATGCCAACGCCAACGGCAATGCCAACGCCAATGGAAACGCCAATGCCAACGGCAATGTCAACGGCAACAGAAATGGCAACAGAAATGGCAATGGCAATGGAAATGCTGTCAACCGTCGTGCCTTT